>JAOTQJ010138649.1:0-39911 GCA_025642045.1 Solanum sejunctum | reverse complement strand
AGTTGCAGATTTGAATGATAAACAAGTGGATGCCTGAGTAGTAGTGCTCAAACAATTAAAAAAGGCCTTCAAATAGACCATTACAGACATTATTGATATTTCTCTTGGAGTATGCACACATAAAATCTAGTTGGATAAGAAAGCCAAGCATTGAGCGTCAAAGGTGTCTCGACCCTCCTATGCAAGAAGTGGTGCTAAAAGAGATCATTAAATGGTTGGATGCATGTGTAATCTACCCGATCACCGATAGTGAATAGGCGAGCCCAGTACAGTATGTTCCAAAGAAAAGGGGCATCACGGTTATACCTAATGTCTATAATGACTTGATCCCAATACAGCTGGTAACATGATGGAGAGTATGTATCAGTAACAGGATAGAGGATATGTATGGATTACAGAAAGCTTAATACCTCGATAGAGTAGGATCACTTTCCTATGCCTTTCATGGATCAGGTACTTGATCAACTAGCTAAAAAGTGGTGGTACTTTTTTCTAGATGACTATTCAAGTTATAATCCAATTTTCATTGCTTGTGAAGGTCAATAAAAGTCCATATTTGCATGCCTCTATAGTACCTTTGCATTTAAGAGGATGCCATTTGGGTTGTGTAATGCCCCAGCGACATTTCAAAGATGTGTGATGTCTATTTTTGAGATATGGTGGACACCACTATTGAAGTCTTCATGAATTACTTTAGTGTGGTTGAGAACTCATTTGAGGATTGCTTGAGGAACCTACATAATGTTTTGCAAAGGTGTGAAGAAAGTAATCTGGTACTAAATTAGGAAAAGTGTTACTTCATAGTAAAAGAGGGTATAGTGTTAGGGCACAAAATATCTAGCAAAGGCATTGAGGTTGACAAAGCTAAAGTGGAGGTAATTGAGAAGCTTTCCTCACCCATCTCCATAAAAGCTGTGAGGAGTTTTTTGGGGCATTCACGATTCTAACGGAGGTTCATAAAAATCTTCGCTAAGATTTCACACCCAATGTGTAAACTATTGGAGAAATATTTTAAGTTTGTGTTTGATAATTTATTTCTAATAGACTTCTAAGAGCTAAAGAAGAAGTTGATCTCAGTGCCAATCATTGTGGCTCTAGACTGGTCTAAGACCTTTGAAATCATGTGTGATGCAAGTGGGGTTGGACTAAGTGTGGTATTGAGGCAACACAAGGAGAAGATATTATATACCATATATTATGCTAGTAAAGCCCTAAATGCATCCCAGAAGAGTTACACCATCACAGAATAGGAGTTACTTGCAGTAGTCATTGCACTCAAAAAGTTAAGGTCTTGTCTGTTGGGGACCAAAGTAGTAGTGCATACAAATCACTCAGAACTTTAATATTTGATGGCTAAGAAGGATGCAAAGCGGAGGTTGATATGATCAATTATTCCCTTACAAAAGTTCAACTTTGATATTATCGATAGAAAAGTGATAGAGAATCAAGTTGTAGATCACCTTTCTAGATTGGAAGGTAGGGCTATGATGAAATTTGATGATGGGTTGGAGACAAATGATTCTTTACTTGATGAAAGTGTATGGGCTGCATCTCATGATCTGATACCTTAGCTTGCAGGTTATGGAAACTACTTGGTGGTGATATAGTTCCACCTAACTTAAACACACATTAGTGTCAAAAGTTTATGTTTGATGTGAAGAAGTTCTTTTGGGATGACCCATACTTGTTCTGTGTATGTGTTGATAGGATTATTAGTCACTGTGTTCCTGAGGTTTAGATAATGAGCATTCGTGAGGCATACCACTCGTATTTTGTGGGTAGGCATCATAGTGGCATTTGAATAGCCCACAAGATCTTACAATATGGGTGCTATTAGCCCAACATCCATCAAGATGCTCATGACTATGCCAAATCTTGTTGCAGGTGCCAAAGGGAAGGTGGAATTTTCTATAAGCATAAGTTCCCTCTAAATCTCATTATAGTTATTGAGTTATTTGAAGTATAGGCGATAGAATTCATGGGACCATTTTTTAGCTCACATGGGAATAAATACATCCTGGTTGATATAAATTATGTATCAATTTGGGTTGAGGCATGGCTCTACCAAATTATGAGGGCAAAAGTGTCATGACATTCTTGAAAAAGAAGAACCTCTCAAGGTTTGGTATTCCTCGGGCTATCATCAGTGATGGAGGTTGTCACATCTGTAATAGAGTTTTTAAAGATCTTTTTGAGAAGTATGGAGTGAAACATAGGGTAGTGATTCCTTATCATCCCCAAATGAGTGGTTAAGTGGAAGTGTCAAATAGGAAAATTAAATAGATTTTATCTAAGACTATGAATGTAAACCAGATAGACTGGTCAAGGAAGATGGATGATGCATTATGGGCATACCAGGCTACATTCATGACCCCTATAGTCATGTCTCCATATCAACTTATTTTAGGGAAGGAATGTCATTTGCCAATAGAGCTTGATAATAAAGCAATGTGGGCACTGAAGAAGTTGTATCTGGATTGGAATGAGGCAATAACCTATAGATTAAGACAACTCAATGAGCTTGATGAATTTTACTTGAAAATATATAAGAGCTCAGCCTTGTATAAACAAAGAATGAAGGTACAACATGACTGCCATATAGAAAACTGCTAATTCACACCTGGGGACTTAGTGCTACTCTTCAATTCCAGATTGAAGTTGTTCCCTGGGAAGCTCAAATCCAAATAGTTGGGACCCTTTGGAGTAGCATATGTCTTCAATCATGGGGCCATTTAATTAGATAGAAAAAATCAAGGTACTTTAAAAGTAAATGGTTAAAGAGTCAAGCCATACCTTAGAAATATGGAAGATATCAAGACGGTTTCCAAATGGGATCTTGAGGAAGTATGAGTACTCATGCTAGCTATATTATGTCATGATAGTAAATCAGGCTCTGCTTGGGAGGCAACCCAAGGTGGACTAGTGCTTAGGTGCTTAGATATATCTGTGACCCCTTACGGTCTATATTTGCTTGATTTTGTGCATTGGGGATAATGTACATATTTTTCAATGGGTTGTGGGTAATTAGAAGCCTCAGTAAAGTCTGAGTAGCTTATGGTCCAAAACTACCCCAATTTTTTATCCCAGGTTTTCTTGCCCATGTTCTCTTTCCTCATGGATATTCATTTTCTATTGAACTAGCATGTCTATGATGTTTAAATAATATTTGTAGCATATAGTACTAATACTTATGGCATATAGCATGTTTTTACGCTTTATTTTGAAAATTGGTACTGACTAGAAATTTTTATTAGTAGTTAGATGACAATATGCATGTTTAAGTGTTTGGCAATATTTGTTCTGTAAACGTGAGGGTAATTTGAGATATAAAGCATGATCTGTCAGTTTCTTAGTGATAACATATACTAAGTCATATGAGTGTGAGCTTATTTGTCCAGATTCGTGCATTTTTTGCTAATTAAGAACTTACCCTATTACTCTAAATTATATTGTAGATTAAATCAATTAGGAAAGGATCTTAGACCATTGTTCTTTAATTAGTCCACTTTAGCCTAAAATGATCAACTAAATGATCTTTTATCCCTTGTTCCAAATATTTCAGCATCACATGTACCAATTCTTTCACAGCACCTAATTGGTCTAGCCTTATCTAGTGATTTACTTTGAAATTAGCCCTGGTTATTCCCTGAGCATTGTGAACCTTGACTGAGGCAAAGAGACTAAGTTGAGGGTGGCTACCAAAAGTAGTCCTAATTCTGAGGAGAGATTGTGTACTCCAATACAGGCTGAAAGCCTAAGTTAAGGGTGGCCGGTGTAAGGGTAAAGCACAAAAGTAAGGTGGTGAGTTGAGAATGAGGAGAAAAAGAAAGAAAAGCATGTACTAGGTGCACGAAAAAAAATATGCATTAGATATGAGCTCAAAAGCAAAAGTAAGAGCAAAAACAAGGCAAAAACTGAAAAATGCAAGGAAAACACCCAAAAAAAGCTTAAATGAGGAAAAAGGGAGAATAAGGTGAAAAGAATAGAGTTGGTAAGGTGAAAGTGATGAAAAACGCAGTTTCAAGTAGGGCCTTTAGTCACTATCATTCCCAAAATCTCATACCAAAGCCTATTTGAGCCAAAATTACAAGCTTATAAAGCCCTGAAGTGATCCTAGTCTAGTTAGTTAAAAGTTTGCATCATGAGTATACGGGCAAGCCTATGGTATTAGTCATTATGCATGAATATCTTTTATAAGAGTGAGTTTTCTTGCGCAATCCCATGATTAAATATGAAATCATCATTGAGTGTCAAATATGCGACCTCTTTCTGTGAGGGCACTTGCATTGCATTGTTAGCATTTGACATGTTCAGTGTTTGTGGACTGTGGATATTCCCTTGCTTGTCATAGTTATATTGTCACATGCACCAATTTGCGTTGGTTTGCTTAATAGCTATCTGATCTAGTTTTGAAGAAACAAAACCTTATGTTGGTATATAAGTTTGAATTATATGTGATGTGTGCCATTGAGTTGAGGTTTATGTTACTATATTGTCTATATAGATTGAGTCGTCTCTTGAGGACAAGCAACAATTTTAAGTAGAGGATGTTCATATGCTTTCATAGTATAACACTTTTTAATGCCTAACACTTAAGATTTTGTCTGTTCCTAATACGACATTTATGATTTTTATGTGTTTTTATGCTTAGTTTTGAAGAAAAGCGGGTTGGCTATGACTTGGGGACAAAATTGTAGAGTTTTTTGGTTTTTTGTGATTTACAAAACCCTCTACAAGTCATATAGGTAATTTTGTGACATATTCCACTAAAGGATAATATCTGAAGATTAGCTAGACGAGACCTCTATACGAGTTGTAGAGCATTCTATGAGTCATATAGATTGGTTTTGTGAAGAATTCCAGTGAGTGATAATTTGAAGTAGTTGAAACCTATGAATCTGAAGTACGAGTCATAATCAGTTTACGACTCATAAATCAAATTACGAGTCGTAAAGACCTTTTCTAGAAGTTGTCAACTAGTTTTTTTATTTTATTAAGGACTTGATTTTAATTAGTATAAATATTATTTTTAGGTAAATATTAATAGTTAGCCATCAGAGTCATTGTAATGAGGGTTAGAATATAATACTTAGAGAGAAAATTTAGAGAATGCGCTTGTGAATTAATTTGATATTCAAATCTTGTGATTCTCAATCAATTTTGGATTTGCTTGATTCTCAATTTAATTGGGTAAGTGTTTAATTATGTTTTCTCAATTTATAATGTCTTCATCTACATATAGCATAATTAGCTAAATCAACAACTTGGGATTGTGGGAACCATGGAGATCTAACCAAATAAACGCTAGTAATTTACAACTCTTTGAATGGGTACTTGCGTATATTAATCAATTATCTTCATTTTGCATGTTTTATCGTGGTGGCTAACATAAGAACATGGCTGGTGTTACTTTCCCGATCAAGGTAGTAATGAATAGAAAAAGATATTGATTAATACAATTTGATGATGTGTTCTTGTCTAATTGAAACGACCCCAAAAAGTGTCCAAAAATGTGCCTCGGAAAGCCCTAAATTTTAAATTCCATATATCTTAAAATTCATTTGTTATTCCAAAAATTCTACTTCATATTCTTGTTCAGGGGGTCAAATTTAGGTGAGAAAGGGTCTAACCCCGATTTAAGAGCAAAGGATTAGCAATTATAAAATTCCAAAATTGCAATTTCCAGTGGCAAATCTGCGTCACTTCCGCCACGTGCCACGGTTTAAAAAGTAGCCTTTTTTAAAGTTTGGTCCAACACTTCTAAGTCTTGTGAAAAAGTGTTCCTAAACATGTTTTTACCCACATTTAGCCTTATTTTACTCTCATATTATCCTAAATATTTTCCAATACTCACTCAAACACAACCATATTTTCACTCCCAAAATTCAAGTCCTAAACCCTTATCCCAAGCTAAGGTTCTCCTTCAAGGTTCTTCTTCAAGCTTCAAGTCTCCATCTCCAATTTTGACCAAGTTCATCTCTAAGCTAATGTATATGGGTTTCTTTCATGTGTTCCTTTCACCCATGATACCGAAGCCTCTTTTTATTCAATGGGTCTTGATTATTATGAAATTCACTGCATACTATGTTAAAGCTATGTAAAGTTGTGACTGTTTTGCCATGTTTTGAGCTATAAATCATTGATTTATTGTAAGATTTGAGAAGGGGTTTTGATGTATATTGCTTGACGGTGTTGCAAGGTATTGAATGATGGATTTACAATGGATTTTCTGGCATGATTTCATATATATATTTTATGGTTTTATACTACCATTACAAGCCTTCTAAGTGTTTGATAAAATGTTCGGATCTGGTTTCCTGAGGAGGTGAAGGTACAAAGCAAGAGATATGATATAAAGAACTATATGATGATAAAATAAGCTTATGTATATGATATACTCTATATAAAATGTTGCATTAGACCATACCCGACCTGGGGAGATAAGATCTCGGGTTACCAAGGTGGGGGTTTGTACTCATCGACCATGTGAGGGGATTATACTTCGCCACCGTGGTGATTGATGTTGGATTTTACTTCTCCACCATGGTGAATTGTGAACCACAATCCAATATGATGGCAAATGAAGCCCATGCAATCTTACTAACTCATGGATGTACAACCTTGCATACTCTTCAGACCATATGTGGTCTTAATCGATAGAAAGTGAGTCAATTTTGTCATACTATCAATCACCACCCAAATGGAATCAAAACCTTTTTTAGTCTTAGAAAACCCAACCAAAAAGTCTATATTAATCACCTCCTACTTTCAAGTACGAATCTCTATGTCTTAGGTTAGGCCACTCCTCCTTTGATGTTTGACTTTGACTTATTGACAACTATGGCAAATGGAAATGAATTTAGCGATGTCCCTTTTCATGTCTCCCCACAAATACATACCTCCTAAGTCTTTATACATTTTGGTAGAACCGGGGTAGATAAAATAAGAAGAATTATAGGCCTCATCAAGGATCTTCTCCCTCAAACCATCAACATAAGGCACATACAACCGACCTTAGTACCTACGAGCCCATCTTCCCCTTGGAAGAAAACCTCTAATTTTTCCTTTTTCACCAAGGCTTACAATCCGAGCAAGGAGGAATTAAGATCTTATTTAGCTATCACCTCATCAAACAAAGAAGACTTAGACCCATCACTAACCACAACACCATCATCACCGGCCTTTTCCGAGCTAACCCCCAATGTAGCAAATATATGGACCTCTCTAGCCATTTCCCTATCACCACCATCAACATGAGCTAACTACCCATGGATACCCTACTGAAAGTATATGCCACCATAGCTGCCTTACAAGGATGATAATGCACACTCATGTCATAATCTTTGAGTAGTTAGCCACCTTCTTTGTCATAAGTTGAGATCTTTTTGAGTGAAGATAAATTAGAGGCTCTTATGATTGGTGAAGACATAAACATGCACCCCATACAAGTAATGAAGCCAAATATTTAATGCAAATACAACGGGGCCAACTCTAGATCATGGGTAGGGTAATTCCTTTCATGTACCTTGAGTTATCTAAAAGCATAAGTTATGACCTTACCATTTTGCATTAGCACACAACCCAAACCAACTCTAGATGCATCAAAACACACAACAAAACTCTTAAGCCCATCTGTAGTGACAATATCGGAGCGGACACAGGACTATACTTCAATGTTTGAAAGCTTATCTCACATTCATCGGTCCGCACAAACTTAACCTTCGTTTGAGTCAACTTGGTCATAGGGGAAGCAATGGAGGAGAACCCATTCACAAATCTTCTATAGTAACCCGCAAGGCCCAAAAAGCTCCTAATATCCGACGGGGTCAATGGTCTAGGCTAATTCCTAATCACATCAATTTTCTTAAGATCCACTTTTATACCATCCCTCGATACCACATGACCCAAGCATGAAACCACATTCAACAAAAACTCAATTTTATCATATTTGGAATATAATTTCTCCTCCCTCAAACTTTGCAACATAACCCTCAAATTCCCTATATGCTCCCCCCTACTATGTGAATAGATCAAAATACCATCAATGAACACCACACTGAAGGAATCAAGGTAAGGTTTGAAGACCCTTTTCATTAGGTCTATGAAGATGGCCAATGCATTAGTCGACCCAAATGACAACACAACAAACTCATAATGCCCATATCTAGTCTAAAAGGCCGTCTTAGGAATATCACACCCCCTCACCCTCACTTGATGATACCCGGACCGAAGATCAATCTTAGAGAAGAACCTAGCCCCTTGTAATTAGTCAAACAAATCATCAATCCTTGGAAGAGGATATCTATTTTTTATAGTGACCCTATTGAGTTACCGGTAGTCAATGCATATTCTAAGTGGCCTATCCTTCTTTTTCACAAACAACACTAGAGTACCCCAAGGTGATTGACTAGGTCTAATAAATCCCTTTTTCAAAAAATCTTTCAATTGCTCCTTTAACTCCTTTAACTACACTGGGGTCATAGGTAAGGGGAATAAAGATAGGTTGAGTATTGGGAAGGAGACCTATGTCAAAATCTATTTCCCTTTGTGGAGGGACACAGGGAAGGTCATTTGGGAAGACATCAAGAAACTCATTTACAATAGGGACTGCCTCAATTAAAGGGACTTTAGACTCCATATCTTTAACACTCACAAGATGATACAAACACCCCCTAGAAATCAACTTATCGGCTTTAATGCATGAAATGAATCTACCTTTGACCACCACATATTGACTTTGCCACTCAAGGATGGGTTCATTAGGAAATTGATACTTGACCGTGCAGGTTGTAAAATCAATAGACGCATAGTAGGCATGGAACTAATCCATCCCAAGTATGACATCAAAATCTACCATCTCTAGTTCAACAAGATCACAAGGAAGCAACTTATGCAAAATGCAAGTAGGACAACTCCCATAAACCTCCCTATCAAGAATAGAGGTACAAATAGGAGTAGACACTTCACATGACTCACGCAACAACTTGGAGACAACATGGAACTTTTTAGCAACAAGAAAAAAAAAGTGGCACCAGGATCAATCAAACCATACACATCAAAGTCAAAGATTTTTTACATACCGGTAACAACATTGGGGAGATTACTAACCCCTTGCCTCCCATGTAGTGCATAAAACTAGTTGTGCCTTGGGGAACCACCTTGAGGACGACCTCTTCCCAATGGAACTGCATTTGCACCCCGGCTCTTGCCATGATTTCTTGGACAATCTACCTTCTTGTGACCAAGATTCCCATATTCATAGCAAGCATTAGAACCCTTAAAACATGGGCCCCCTCTACATTTAGAACATACATCAATGGGAGCCACAACCAACACCTTGAGGCCTAGGGAGGTCATTAGAAAATGCCCTATTAGCAATATGGTAAGATCTTTGGCTTTGATGAAACCCGTCACCCCTTTGAAACTTACCCCCAAGAAGGGCCCTTTTAGCCTTGTGCCTCCTTCTATTCCTCAATTTTTCTTCCTTAATTTGCTTGACATCGGTCATCAACTGAGATAATTCCATGTCACTAATTAGCATGGCGAACTAACATTCTTCACTTACCAAGTCGGACACCCCTATTGCAAACTTGTTCATCCTAGGTCTAGGACACAAAATGAGGAGCATACTTTGAAAGTTGATTAAACTTGAGGGCATACTCCCTTATACTCATAGAACCTTGTGTCAAGTTCATAAACTGCACTAACTTAGTTTCCCTAAGCCCAAGAGGGAAAAATTAGTTAAGGAAGCCAATTTAAATCCTCCCAAAGCCCAACATTACCAACCCCCTTCTGACCCTTCCATTAATCATGCCATATTTGAGCTACCCCTTTGAGTTGGTATACTGTCAACTCTGCCTTTTTATTTTTCCCAACAACCATGATATTCAAGATTTTGTAGACCTCATCATTGAACTCTTGTGGATCTTCATCCACCTTTGACCCATAGAAGACCGAAGCATTCATCCTCATAAAGTCTCTTACCCTAGCTCGTGGGGTAGTACCATGAGGGGTTTTGTCCCCTTGACTGACTTTGTTGGCCAAAACTTAGGCAAGCACAGCAAGAGCATCCCGGATCTCACCATTATTAGGTTACTCCTTGGGAGTTTGGGCCCTTCATCCTCGAGTGTTTGGCATTATCTAGCATAGCAAAGAAAAGTCATTAGGGGAAAAATTACCATACCTAAATAGCATGAGTTAGAACATAAAGAAGGCAAACATTTCCTAAAATGTCTCATAGCCTCATATTCACAGTCATGGCATGCTTCACAACCATGAATAAGGCTCTAGTCGATATGGTATGTTGGATTCCAAGGATCTGTCAACCTAGTGCTCTGATACCAAGTTTGTCACAATCCAATCCTAGGGACTAGACATGACACGGCACAAAAGGAACCCAACGGGACCCCAAATAAGTCTCTTAGAACATCATTACACATCCTTGGTCGCGGAAGCAATAGATACAACATAAAAGAATAAGAATAGGGGGAAACCGGACTAGGGGAAAGCTTGCACAACATCATAAACAAGAGACAAGAGACAAGCTCGTATCATAAATGTCAAGAACAATAGAGTTAAGGCTCTTAGCATGGATACATAACATATCCAACAAACACCTCTATACATAGATAAGAACGAGGGCCAAGATAAAGTAACTGGACTCACCCTCATGGTCAAATAGTGCATAAATAAGAATGTCTCAATACATAATAGGAGGATAATAGATTAAGGTCCCCAAGTGGAGGACTCACCAACTCGCGTGAATAGCACCAAACTAGCCATGTGGAGGAGGAGAATGATCATCTTGGGCTCTAGTTCCTACATGGTGATATCATGCAGGCAAGAGTATGCGTTAGTATATTTTAATGTACTAAGTATGTTGGATGCAATGCAACAAGCATTAGGCATCATAGTCAAAATGCATAATAATAGGTAATAGGCATAATATAACAATATGGCATTATGATGAATGCATAAGTGAAACATTCTTAAGTAACTCATTCTCATATAGGATATCATATGTGAAGAAGAGACCAAACTAGATTTTCAAAGTGCAAACCCCTTGGTAGGTTAAAGATGATAGCATCCATCATCCTAGAGTGTGAGGTACAAAAAATCTTATCAAGGTTAGTGATGATAGCACCCACCATCCTAGTGTGTGAGGTACAAACCTCTAATAAAGGTTAGTGATGATAGCACCCATCACGCTAGTGTGTGAGGTACAAGCACCTCATCAATGTTAGTGATGATAGCACCCATCACCCTAGTGTGTGAGGTACAAAACCATCATCAACGTTAGTGATAATAGCACCTATCATCCTAGTGGTTCATTTGTTGACCCCTCAACTAGGTCACCTGGATCAGACATGGTCTAATGCAATGATTTATATAGAATATATCATATACATAATATTATTTCATCATCATATAGTCAATCATATCATATCTCATGCTTTGGATTTTCAGCTACTCAACAAAACCACATCCGGGCATTTTATCAAACACTTAGAGGGTGTGTAATGGTAGTATAAAACCATGCAATTTGGAGATCAAATAATGTAATAAAATCAATTTTAAAACCATCATTTAACACTTAGCAACATTCTCAAGCAACATGTATCAAAACCCCTTCTCAAGTCATACAATAGACTCAAGATTTATAGCACAAAACATATGAAAACACTCACAACTTTACATAGCTTTAACATAGTGCGTAGTGAATTTCATATTTCTAAATACCCATTTATAAATCAACTTTAAATCATGCAATTTGAGTAAAGAGGGAGCTTGGGTTCCATGGTTGAGAGAAACACATAATAGAAACTCACATACCTTAGCTTACAGATGAACTTAGTGAAGATTGCAAATGGAGACTTGAAGCTTGAAGAACAACCTTGAAGGAGAACCTTAGCTTGGGATGAGGGTTTGGGACTTGAGTTTGGGGAGTTAAAATATGATGAGGGTGAAATTTAAATGTCTACGATGATATGAGGGTGAAATTTGGCTAAGTATAGGTAATAGCCCATTTGGGAACACTTAGGCTCTACTCTTAGAAAAATTTGGATGAACTAAAAAAAATTGTCACAAAAATGTACTACTGCACATTGCAACTGCTCTCTAGAAATTGCACTTTAAAAAATCATAATTGCTAATATTTCACTGTTAAATCATGGTTAGACCCTTCTTACTGAATCTCAACCCCTTGATTACGAATATGAAGTTAGATTTTTGAAATAATGATAAATTTTGCGATATATACAATTTAAAATTCTAGGCATTCCGAGGTATATTTTTGGGCACTTTTGGCGTCATTTCATTGGTGATAATGGTGTGGTTGTTGTTTATGGGTTAAAGTCTTCATTAGTTGATGAGGTGATAGTAAAACAAGATTTTGACTCCTACTTGCTTTAATTGAAAGCCTTGGTGAAAGAGGGCAAAGTAGAGGATTTCTCCAAAGGGGTAGGTGGTGCCCTTAGGTACCAAGGTAGGTTGTGTGTGCCTTGTGCTAATAGTATGATCGAGCAGATCCTTTATGAGACCTACAATTCTTCTTATTTTATCCACCCTGGCTCCACCAAAATGCATAGGGACTTGAGAGATGTGTATTGGTGGGGAGACATGAAGAGGGATATTGCCAAATTCATTTTCGATAGTCATAGTTATCAACAAGTCAAAGAAGAACATCAACGACCGGGTGGCATAACCCCAAACATAGAGATTCCTACTTGGAAGTGGGAGGTGATTAATATGGATTTTGTGGTTGGATTTCCTAAGACTAGAAACGGTTTTGATTCCATTTGGTTGGCAGTTGATAGGATGACGAAATTGGCGCACTTTCTACCAGTGAAGACGATATATAGGGCTAAAGACTATACAAGGTTATACATCCATGAGTTAGTAAGGTTGCATGGGGTTTATTTGTCTATCATATCGGATAGTGATTCACAATTCATTTAACACTTGTGGAGGTCTTTTCAATGGGGTCTTGGAACAAAAGTTCACCTAAGTACAACCTTTCACCCCAAATGGATGGACAAGCCAAAAGAACCATTCAAACACTTGAGTATATGCTAAGGGATTGTGTATTGGAGTTTAGAGGTAGTTGAGTGGACCATCTTTCTTTTATTGAGTTTATCTACAATAATAGCTATCATTATATCATTGGTATGGCTCCTTTTGAGGCTTTTTATCAGAGATGTGTAGATCACCAGTTAGTTGGTTTGAGGTTAGAGATCTATCTTTATTGGGATAGACCTGGTTATGGAGGCTCTTGAGAAGGTTAGGATGATTAGGGAAAGGTTGAAGACATCCGAAACTCATCAAAAATCTTATGCTGATATGAGAAGAGGGGAACTTGAATTCAAAGTGGGTGATTAGGTTTATTTAAGGATGAAAGCTATGGTTCATTTTGGTAAAAAGGGGAAGTTGAGTACAAGATACATTGTTCCTTATGAGTTCTTGAGGTAAGTTGTCAAGGTAGCTTATGAATTGAAGTTGCCTAGTGAAATGAGTTTGGTTCATCTGGTGTTTCATGTCTCTATGTTGAGGAAATATGTTGGTTATCCTAATGCAATTGTTCCTCTTAATGTTGGGGGTGTTGCTTAGGTTAACTTGACCTATAAGGAGGTTTTGGGTTTGATTTTGTATATGCAAGTAAAGAAATTGAGGAACAAAGAGCTGGCATTCGTTAAGGTCCTTTCGGAATCAACAAATCGAAAGCGCTACTTGGGAGACCAAAGTGGACATGCAAAAGTAGTATCCTTATATTTTTCACTCCACTCAAGCCTAAGGTAACAATTTTAAGTCCCTATGTAATTCAAGGCTTATGTTTCAGCCCTTACATCATTCATATGCATTCATGTTTAAGTTGGCAAGTTATGTTTATTTTACACTTATGTTAAGATTTTGAAAATGGTGTTTTAAATGTGATGTTGCATTCTTGTCGGGGCTGATTTGTTTATGATCACTCTTATCTTGTACATCTCTTTTACATTCGTGGATGAATGTTCCCTAGGTGAAGATATCGAAACGACCCCAAAAGGTGCCCAAAAATATGCCTCAGAATGCCCTGAATTTTAAATTCCATATATCTCAATATCCATTTGTTATTTTGAATATTAGACTTCATATTCTTGTTCAGGGAATCAAAAGTAGGTAGGAATCGTCTAATCTTGATTTAATAGAGAAATATTTACAATTATGAAATTCCAAAAGTACAATTTCAAGTGGCAAATCCGCGTCACTTCCTTGACGCGCCACTGTTATAAAGTGGCCTATTTTTTTTTACTTTGGTTCAAGAGTTCTAAGTCTTGGATCTAAGTGTTCCCAAACATGTTTTTACCCATACTTAGCCTTATTTCACTCTCATATCATCCTAAACATTTCTTAAGACTCACTCAAACACTTAGCTATATTTTCACTCCCAAAATTTGAGTCCTAAACCCTCATCCTAAGCTAAGGTTCTCCTTCAAGGTTCTTCTTCAAGCTTCAAGTCTCCATCTCTAATCTTCACCAAGTTCATCTCTAAGCTAAGGTATGTGGGTTTCTTTCATGTGTTCCTTTCACCCATGACACTCAAGCCTTCTTTTACTCAAATTGCATAATTAAAGTTGATTTACAAATGGGTTTTGATTATTATGAAATTAACTACACAATATGTTAAAGCTATGTAAAGTTATTACTGTTTTGCGATGTTTTGAGCTATAAATCTTTAATCTATTATAAGATTTGAAAAGGGTTTTGATGTATATTGCTTGAGGATGTTGAAAGGTATTGATTAATGGTTTTATAATGAATTTTCTTGCATGATTTCATCTCTATATTTCATGGTTTTATATTGGCATTACACACCCTCTAAGTATTTTATAAAATGTCTGGATATGGTTTCTTGAGGAGTTGAAGGTCCAAAGAATGAGATATCATATGAATGACTATATGATGATGAAATAAGCTTATGTATATGATATACTATATATAAAGTATTGCATTGGACCATACCCGATCTGGGAGGATAAGAGCCAGGGTAAACAAGGTGGGGCTTTGTACCCATCAACCATGTGGGAGGTTTGTACTTCGTCACCATGGTGATAAGATGTGATTAGCATCAACCATCTGAAGGGTTTATACCACACAACCACCAAGAGGTTTGTACCTTGAAATAGCTAGCTTGGTCTCGTCTACACATATGATATCCTACATGAGTATGAGTTACTTCAGCATGTTTTACTTAAGCGTTGATCATCCATTCTATATGTCATATTATAACTATTGCTTAATATTATGTATTTTGACAATGATGCCTATCTATTGTTACACTTTATCCTATATACTTAGTACATTCAAATGTACCAACACATACTCTTGGCTATATGATATCACCATGTAGGAACCAAAGCCCAGGTTGATCATCCTTTTTCACGTGGCTAGTTCGGTGCTAATCAAGCTAGTTGGTGAGTGCTCCACTTCGGGACCTTAGACTACACTCTCTTGTTATGTTTTGAGATACTCTTCTTTATGTTATATTTCACTATGAGGGTGAGCCTGGTTGCTTTGTCTTGGCCCCAGCTCTTATCTATGTAGTAGAGGTGGTTGTTGGACATGTTATGTATATATGAGATGAGTTTAACTCTCTTGTCACTTGACTATTATATTGTGCAAGCTTTTCCCTTAGTCCCATTGCCCCTATTCTTACTCTCTTATGTTTTTACATGCTTCCACGACCAATGATGTGTAATGACAAGTTAAGAGGCTTATTTGGGGTTTCTTTGGATTTCCCATTCGCCATGTCACATTTAGGCTCTAGGCTTGCATCGTGACACTAATCAACCGAACTAGAATGGGACTATATGTAATGGTTAGTATTGCATACTATGGAGATGGGCCAAGTCACACAGTGAAATGCGTCTCTAACCTTTGACCTAAGTCTTGGTGAGCTTAAATTATCATCCTACATGCTCTATGTTTTTCATGAATTGGGTTATCCGGTGATGTTGAGTGTGTGAAACATGGGGAACACAAAACCAAATTGCTCACTATTATTGAATCTCTCCCATTATATTTAGTATAGTTTGTTTTCTTATTGATTATTTCAAAAACCCCTCCCTCGGGGAATTGAGTTGGTAAATTACTGGAATTACTTATTTGTGAATTCTCATGAGTCTACGTATTTTCTGTGGGATTCAACCCTAATATAGGTTAGGTTTTATATTTGTCAATGACTTCTTTATCCTCTAAAAAGGAGGTTTAACTTGGGCTTAGTCAGAAGACTATAACTTCATCAATTCGCCCTTCATTGGAATTTCTCAGAAAACTACTTTATGACTCGTAGAATGCTCTATGATTCATCTAAGGTCATATACAACAGCAAAAACTACCAACTTCTATAATTTTTTCCCAAATCAATGGCAACCTGTAATCTTGTAAATCTAAACACATAAAACACAAAAATATCCATTGAGAAGATACAAAATCCTAAGTTTTAAACATCAAAAGTTTTGTATTTTTGCAGCACATCAACACCACAACTTAAAATTATTGCTTGACCTCAAGCGACAACTCAATCTATATAGACAATACAATCACACATAGACCTCAACTTAATGTTATACATCACAGACATCTCAAACTCAGATACCCATACTAACTTTTCAAAATCAAATTAGTTATCCATTTAACAAACCAATGAAAACTAGTGCATGTGACAATACAACTATGACAAGAAAGGGATTATCAATAGTCCACAATCACTGAACAAGTCAAATACTAGCAATACAATGCAATTACCCTCATAGAAAGAAGTCCCACATCTAACATTCAACGATTATTTCATGTTTAACCTTAGGACTGTGCAAAAACACTCACTCCCACAAAAGATATTCATGCAGGATGACTAATACCATAGGCTTGCCCCTACACTCATGACTCAGACCTTTAACTAACTAGACTAGGATAATTTTAAGATTTTCTAGGCTTGTGACATAGGCTCAAGGGGATTTGGTATGATATTTTAGAAAAATAGTGACTAAAGGCCCTCCTTGAAACTGCATTTTTCTTTATTTTTGCCCCACCAACTCTGTTATTTTCACCTTATTCTCCCTCTGTCCTTCTTCAAGCTTTTTTGGGTGCTTTCTTTTCATTTTTCAACTTTTTGCCTTATTTTTACACTTAATTTTGCTTTTTACGCTCACTCTAAGGCATTTTTCATTTTTCTTGCACCCAATACATGATTTTTCCTCTTTTTCTTCTCATTCCTAACTCACCCCTTATTATTGAGTTTTTACTCTTACATTGGCCACTCTCAACTTAGGCTTTTAGCCTGTGTTAAAGTGCACAATATCTATCCTCCAAACCAACACCACTTTTGGTAGCCACCCTCAACTTTTTCTTTCCTTAGTCAAGGTACATAATGTTTAAGGACAATCTAGGGCCAAAATTCAGGATTTTTCACTAGATAGGCTAGGTTAATTAGGTGTTTCAAAAAAATAGGTATATGTTAGTCTTAAATATTTGGAATAAAGGATATATCATCAACTTAGTTGGTTATTTTTAGGCTAAAGTTGACTATTCAATAACAAAGACCTAAGAGTCTTTCCTAATCCATTTGATCTAGAATCTAACTTAGAGTAATAGGGCAACTTCTAGATTAGCACAAAATAGATGAATCTAGCAAATAAAGCTGACACTCACATGGCACAACATATATCAATAAAAAGACTCACAAATCATTATTTCAGTCTCAATTTACCCTTACTTATCAGAATAGATATTGCTAAACACCTAAACATGCATGGTTACTACCTAATTACTAATCAAAATTTTTGGTGGTTATAATTTTTCAAAACAAAAGCACAAAAATATGTTATATGCCATAAGTATTGGTAATATAGGCTTCAAATATTATCTAAACATACTAAACATATCATTTCAATAGAAATTAAATATTCATAGGGAAAAAGAACACAGACAAGAAATCCCTAGGATCAAAAATTGGTGTAGTTATGGACCATAAACTATTCAGACTTCACTGAGGCTCATAACTACCCACACCTCATATAAAAAGATATGCATTGTCCCTAATGCACAAAACCCAGCAAAAATAAACATAAGGCATCAAAAGCATAACTGGATGCCTAAGCGCCAGGGTCTACCTTAGGTAGTCTACCAAGTAGTGCTTGATTTATTGTCATGCCACGACATAGATATCTTGAGTATTCAGACATCCTCAAGAGCTCAGTCTTCCATTGTCTTTATCTTTTCTGCATTTCCAAGGTATGGCTTGACTCTTTGGTCATTTATTTTGAAAGTTCCTCCATTTCTTCTCTCCAGTTCTATGGCCCTATGGTCAAAGACGTATTCTACCAGAAAGGGTCCCAACCATCTCGATTTGAGCTTCCCAGGAAAAAACTTTAGTCTTGAATTATATAATAGCACCAATTCTAATAGTGCAAATTAGTGGTTCTCTATGCAAAGGTCATACTGCAACTTCATTATTTATTTATACAATGTTGAGCTCTCATATGCTTTCAATCAAAATTCATCAAGATCACTAAGTTGGCTTAGCCTAGAGTTTGTTATATTATTCCAATGTAGATTCAACTTCTTCAATACCCACACTGATTTAAGCTTAAGCTCCACTAGCAAGTGACATGCTTTCCCAAAGATAAATTGGTAGAGAGACACGCCTATAGGGGTCTTGCATGTTATCTGGTATGCCCATAGTGTATCATCCATATTCCATGACCAATCTATCCAGTTTGCATTTATAGTATTAGATAGAATCTATTTGATTTCCCTATTGGACACCTCTACCTGCCACTCATCTGAGGATGATGATGCATTGCCACCTGATGTTTCACTTTACACTTTTCATGAAGACCTTTAAAAAAAGTCTATTACAGAAGTGAGAACCTCCATCACTGATGATTGCCCGAGGGGTGCCACATAATGAGAAGATGTTCTTTTTCAAAAATGTTATCGCACTTTTGCCCTTATTGTTAGGTAAGCCATAGCCTCAATCCACTTTGATACATAATCCACAACAACTAGGAGGTATTTGTTTCCATATGATCTAACAAATGGTTCCATGAAATCTATCCCCCAAATATCAAATAGTTCAATCACAATAATAGGGTTTAGAGAGATCTCATGCTTGCAGGAAACTCCACCTTCTCTCTATCACCTTTCAAAAGCTTTGGCATAGTCATGAGTATCTTGGTGGATGATACGTCAGTAATACCCATATTGTATGATCTTGTGGGCTGTTTGAATCCTATTATGATGTCCACTTGCCAACAACGAGTGGCATCCCTCAAGTATGCTCATCATCTCAACCTCAAGAATACAGCGTTGAATAATCATCTAAGAATATATACGAAACAAGAATGGGTCATCCCAAAAGAACTTTCTCACATTAGATATAAATATTCGACACTGATGTGTGTTTAGGTCAGGTGGCACGATATCACTTACCAAGTAGTTTGCATAATCTACAAACCAAGGTATCGGATCATGAGATACAGCCAACACCCTCTCATCAAGAAAAGAATCATTTATCTTCAATCCATTATCAAATTTCATTATTGCCCTAACTTCTAATCTGGAGAGGTGATTTGCGAACTAATTCTCTGTCCTTTTTGTCAATGACATCAAAGTTGAATTCTTGCAAGTGAAGGACCCATCTTATCAACCTTGGCTTTGAATCTTTTTTAGCCATCAAGTATTAAAGTGCTGAGTGGTTTGTATGCACCATTACTGTGGCCCCCAAAAGATATGATCTAAACTATTCAAAAATGAATACCAATGTAAGTAACTCCTATTCTTCAATGGTATAATTCTTCTAGGCTGTATTTTGGGCTTTTTTGGCATAATATATGTGATATATATCTTCTCGTAGTGTTGTCCCAATACCACACCTAGATCAACTTCACTTGCATCACACATGATCTCAAATGTCTAGGACTAGTCTAGAGCAACAATGATTGGCGCTAACATCAACCTCTTCTTTAACTCTTCAAAGGCTTTAAGACATTCATCATTAAACACAAACTTAGAATCTTTGTCCAACAGTTTACCCAATGGATGTGAAATTTTAGAGAAATATTTTATTAACCTCTGATAAAATCCAGCATGGCCCAAGAAACTCCTCACACCCTTTACTGAGACAGGTGGTTGGAGCTTCTCAATCACCTCCACTTTAGTTCCATTAACCTTAACTCTTTTGCTTGAAATCCTATGTCCCAACATAATACCCTTTTTCACCATGAAGTGACACTTTTCCCAATTTAGTACCAGATGGCTTTCTTCGTATCTTTGCAAAACATCATGTAGGTGTTTCAAACAGTCCTCAAATAAATACCCAACCATACTAAAGTCATCCATTAAGACTTTGATAGTGTTCTCCACCATGTCTGAGAAAATGGACATCATGTATCTCTAAAATGTCATTGGGGCATTACATAATCCAAATGGCATCCTCTTTAATGCGAAGGTGACATGAGCATGTAAATGTGGTCTTCTCTTGATCCTTTAGGGTGATGATGATCTAATTATAGCTTGAATACCCATCAAGAAAGCAATACCACCACTTTCCCTCTAGTCGATCCAACATCTAATACATGCACACCCTCCATCCTATGACTAGCCATATTGGGATCAATTCATTGTTGGAATTAGGTACCATTGTGATAACCCTTTTCCTTGGAACACACTATATCAAGCTCACCCATTCACTATTGGTGATTGGGTAGATTACTCCCACATCCAACCATTTTAAGAATCTCTTTGCACTCAACCTCTTGCATAGGAGGGTTTAGGCACCTTTGATGCTCCATGCTTGGTTGATAGTCCTTGACCAACTGGAATTTTTGTGTACATACCCCAAGAGAGATACCAATAGTGTCTGTAATAGTCTATCTGATGACCTTCTTAAATTTTTTGAGCATCATTACAAGGGCACCTGCTTGCTCATCATTCAAATCTGTAGCTATTATGACTGGCAAAGTGTTGTTCACTCCCAAAAATGCATATTTCAAATGTGCTAGAAGGGCTTTCAATTCTAACACTGATGGGTCTTCTATGGAGGGCTTGTGGGTGGTGACTCCTGATTCTACAAGTCTAGCTCTAACCTAGTTTGGTGTATAGGGCCATAAGACACTCCTAGTGTATTTACTGTCTCCTTATAGTTTGGGATACCATCATTGTCAAAGTTCATCAATACTGCCTCCAAAATTTCAACACCCAGTCTTACCTCAAGTGGTACTTCTGGCTCAGCATCATCAACAGTCTTGATAATAGAAACCACTCTTATATTATTGCTTTTCCTTACTTAGTGACATATATTTAACATGACCTCATCCTTTCCAAATCTGAAATTGAGTTCGCCCTTCTCCATATCGACCAAGGTGCGACTAGTAGCTAAGACAGTCCTCAAAATAATAGGAACTTAAAAATCAACCTCATAATCAAGGATCACAATCTCTATAGGGAATATGAATTTTTCCATTTTAACTAATACATCATAGAGTATCCCAACAAGCTTCTTCTCTGTTCAATCTACCATCAATAACCGCATACTAGTTGGAGTAGGGGATCCTAATCCAAGCTTCTTGTAGATCGCAAGGGGAATCAAATTGATACTTGAACCTAAATTATATAGTGCCCTTGTGAACTCTATATCTCATATAGTTCAAGGTATAGTGAAAGTACCTGGATCTTCATTTTTCTAAACTAAGGACTTCGTAGTGATAGCACTGCAATATTGAAGAGCTTGAGAAAGCTCCTGACTCATAGTTTACTTTTTGGTGACCAATTCCTTCATATACTTTGCATATCTCGGCATTTACTCCAAGTCCTTAGAGTCTCATCCTATGTCTCATCCTTCTTTAATAGGCTGCCAAACATCTCCTCAATTATGGAATTGATTGTACTTATCATGGTTATATGGTGGCACATACGGACCATTTTTGAAGCCTTCTTTGTTCCCTTAATCTGCATTTAGACCCCTATTCATATCATAATAACCATTACAATTATCTCTGAAAGCTCTATCTCTACCATAGTTCCAACCTTGGTTTCCTTCACCTTGGCGCCAATAGTCCTTATTAGACCCTTAGGTATTGGTATGAAAACCCCCCATCTGATCATTCACAAAATATGCACACTCCTCATAATATGGCTCCTCATATATGGGTGTACGCAAGGGTTGGTGGACCACCACATTCACTCTTTCTTGGTTCTTCTTTATTACCACATCCATGCTTATGCGAAGTTAAGCAAGCTATTGCATAATTTCTTTATTAATTTTATCTTGCTCTGACCCCACGCTGATAGCACATGAACTCTTCATGGAAGCTCTATCCCATTGTCCCCATACATGATGTTTCTTGACCACTTGCCCCAGATGCTCAACAATCCTTGCAAATGGTTAATACATGGCTCCCACGATATATTTAGCACAGGCCTAACTATTTTGATCAAGTACATGGTAGCAGATCTCCAATAAGGTGCCATCAACTACCTTATGGTCAAGGACTCTCCTTAGATATTTAGTAAATCGCTCCCAAGTAGTGCTTATCAAATCACCAAGAAGTTGCTCGAAGTTGTTGATATGGTCCTTCAACTTAAGCTTCTTTGATCTAGGGAAGTATCTCTTTAAAAATGATTTCTACAAATTTGCCTAGCTAGTGTTTGAACTCTGCGGGATCTCAGATATCTCTAATGCAGCATTGCCCATGAGAGACAATGGGAAGATATACGTCCCACAACATGCATAGACAAATCTAGTGTTCTCATCACCTCTTACAAACAAACACCACTTTGTGCATGTGGCTATGTGGATGCTATAATGCTAAGACAACAAAACACCCATGGTTCTACAACTTATAATGCAACCCACTAGAGACTGTGAACTTTGTGTCTACTAGTAATGGAGGCAACACAATAGATCTAGTCACATCCATAGCCATGGGGTTAAACCTATAGTGATTCCACTGGTAAGCATTGGCGTTAAACTCCCAAGGATGTGGAATCTCCTCCAAAGGAGGTGGGTTGTTATTCGCATCATCATCATTAATATTTTGGTTCAAAGTTGCATTGGCCACAATGTTGATATTCTCTTGGGTCATTCTTCTTATAGTTTGGTGGATCTCTCGATCAAATTGAGTTAAGGGATCGCCTTGACTCTGAGTGTTGGGCATAAACTGCTCGTACACCCTGCAAAATAACAAAAACAAAAATAAAAGTAAAATAAAGGGAACTATATATTAATACTCAAATTACTAGTGAATCTACTAAGTCTAGTCGTATTCCCCGGAGATGGCGCCAAAATCATGATGTCATCCAAGTTACACCTCCTTTTTAGGGGATAAAGTGGTCACTATCAAGAAATAGAACCTAACAAAGGATGAAGTTGAACCCATAGGGAATACATAGACTCAAGATATATTCACCAAAACACAACTAGTGTAGTTAACCAACTTGATTCCTAAAGGTTGTTTTTTCAATAATTGATAAAAAAGTAAAACAAAACTATCACAAGAGAAAAATCAATAATAAAGAGCAACTAGAGTATTATGTTCCCCATGATTTTCCAACTCAGTATCACTGAATAACCTAATTCTTTTCCAGTGCATAGCCTGCAAGATGTTAATTTAAGTTCATCAAGCCCTTTGGCCAAAGGTGAGAGGTGAATTTCACTATACAAATTGGCTCATCTCAATATTGTGCATGACTAACTATTACAACCTCCCCTTGGCCTAGCTCGGTTGATTGGACAAGAGTATATCAATCGAATCTTGAATCTCTTTTCATACTTATTACTACTTTGGTCCAGTCAGTAACATTAGTCGGGTTCTAATTTCTGACACCACTAGAAAACATGCAAAACGAAGAGAGTTAATTAATACATGCATATACACCTTCCAAGAATTGTAAATTATCCGATTTTACTTTGTTAGTTCTTTATTATTTCTACAACTCTAGTTGTGAATTTAACTACCCGTGCTATTTGTAGATGAAGAAATTATTAATTGAGAAGGTATAATTAAATACTTACACAATTGAATTAAGATCGAGAAAATCCAAAGTCAATGAGAATCACAAGATTGAAGATTGAATTGAAGAACAAGTGTTCTCAAAGTCTATCTCATAATATTTTCTCTCCAAGTATCGAATTCTCTGAGTACAAACGCTAAAACTACTGAAAAGTGCCATCTCTCAATGAATAATGACTTAAAAGACCTATTCATAGTTATTATAAATAAGTCCTAAACAAATAAGAAAAATTGGTCAGCAAACTCCATAAAAGCACTCTATGACCTGTAAAGTCTTTTATGGCTTGCAGTCGGGGTCTCATACTTAGCTACTAAAATTTTGGACTTCTTTTCTATGATACCTTTTTACAACTAGTAAAGTGGTTTATGACCACTAGAAAGGGTTTTGTTTGATGAATTTCCTGCAAGTTTACTTCTCTGATCCCTAGGGCACAAAAGGTGGTCTACGACTCGTATCTTTCTCCACGACTCATGTGCATACCTCATAGACTTTAACTTTAGAAATTTGTGCCTCACTGTAATATCTCACGAAGCACCTTTATGACTTTTTGAATGCTCTATGAGTCATATAATGTCTCGTATAACAACTGAAATAACCCCAAAAAGTGCCTGAAAATGTGCCTTGGAAATGCCCAAAGTTATAATTTTCCATATATCTCAAAATTCATATGTGATATCAAAAGTTTGACTTCATATTCTTATTCAGGGGGTCAAAATTAGGAGGAAAAGGTTTAACCCCAATTTTAGAGCAACCGTATTAAAACTTGAAATTCCCAAAATGTAGTTTTCGAAGATTAAAGTATACCGCTTACGCGACGTGTAGGTCTATTATTTTGTGACTTTTTTTCTCAACTCGGTCCAAGGCTTTTAAGTCTTGGGCCTAAGGGTTCCCAAAAGTCTTGGACCTAAGTGTTTCCAGTCACTAAAATACCTATACTTAGCAATATTTCACCCTCACATCATCCAAAACATTCCCCAATACTCATTCAAACACTTAGCCACATTTTTCAGTCCTAAATTCAAGCCTCATTCAAACGCTTATCCACATTTTTCAATCCTAACTTCAAGTTACAAACCCTTATTTGAAACTATGCATTTCCTTCAAGATTTAAGTCTCCATCTCAATTTTCATCAAGATTTTCTCTAAAGCTAAGGTTTGTGGGTTTCTTTCATGGGTTCCTTTCACCATGATAGCCAAGCTTCCTCTTACTCTAATTTGCATGATTTAAAATTGATTGATGATTGGGTCTATCTTATTATGAAAATCACTATACACTATTTTTGAGCTAATGAAATTGTGACTTTTATGAAACCAAGGTCTATTATAAGATTTCATGGAGGATTTTGTGTATATTGCTTGAAGGTGTTGCAAACGTGTTGATTTATGGTTTTATAATGGATTTTCTTGTATAATTTCACTCTTGAATTGCATGATTTTATACTAGCACAACACACCTGCCAAGTATTTGATAAAATGTCTAGTTACGGTTCCTTGAGGAATTGAAGTCTCAATGCATGTTTTATTTTATGAATGATGTTATGATGATGAAAGAAGAGTATGTATATGATGTTATGATGATGATGGAAGGAAAGTATGTATTTAGTATTTGTTTATATTGTGTTGAATTAACCAAAGACAATTAAGGTGTATACCTCAATCAGCATGGGAGGTAAGGTGTGACCATCCTCTAACATTTCAAGGGGTTTGAAATGACCCCAAAAAGTGCCAGAAAATGTGTCTCGGAGTATTTAAAATTTTAAATTCCATATATCTCAAAATTCATACACGATATTAAAAAACTGACTTCATATTTCTTGTTTAGGGGTGTCAAAATTAAGGGGAGTAGGGTCTAAACCCCAATTTAAGAGTAAACGATTAGCAATTTTATTTTTTCATAAATTTTCTTATCCAAAATTGATCCGCGATAATGCCAGGTTACACAGCTATCGTGGACATGTATTAACTTTGCCTCCGTAATAGCTATGTGTCATGGACCAAATGCGGAGCTATGTATGTGATTTTTTTCTCGGTCCAAGACTTTTGGGTCTTGCGCCTAAGTGTTCCCAAATGTGTTTTTACCTATACTTATCCATATTACACCCTCATATCATCCTAAGCATTCCCTTATATCCTCTCAAACACTTAGCCATATTTATCACTCCCGAATTCAAGTCTCAAAAACCTCATTCGAAACTAAGGATTT
This sequence comes from Solanum sejunctum, assembly GCA_025642045.1. Taxonomy (NCBI): domain Eukaryota; kingdom Viridiplantae; phylum Streptophyta; class Magnoliopsida; order Solanales; family Solanaceae; genus Solanum; species Solanum sejunctum. The sequence continues at coordinate 13,660 of JAOTQJ010138649.1, read as the reverse complement.
CCTTTAAGCTTCAAGCCTACTTTATCAAAAGCTTCCTCAAAGCTAAAGTATGTAGGCTTAAGCCATTGGGTCCTTCCACCAATGGCGTCCTAATCTCCTTTTTACTCAATTTGCCTGATTTAAAGTTAATTTTACAATTGTTTACTAGTATGAACATGTCTATGAACTAGTCTGTTTTTCTATGTTTTCATCCATAAATCTTGAATCTAATGTCAGATTTTATGAGGTATTTTGATGTATACTACTTAGGGGTGTTGCAATGTGTTGGTTTATGGTTTTACAATGAATTTTCTTCCATGATTTCATCTTTATATTTCATGATTTTATACTAGCATTACACACCCTCTAAGTGTTTGATAAATTGTCTGGATGTAGTTTTTTGAGAAATTAAATATCTAAAGTAAGAGATATGATATGATTGATGTATGATGATGAAAGAATCTTATGTATATGATATAATCTATATAAAATATTGCATTAGACCATGCCCGATTCGGGGGGACTAAGAGCCTAGAAAACCTTTTCAAGGGTTTGTACCTTGATAATTGAGTTAGGGGATTTGTACTCATCAACCATATGAGGGGCTTTTACCACACCAACAAAGTTATGGGGTTAGACCATCATAAACCAACAAAAAGGTTTGTACTTTGGAAATCTAGCTTGGTCTCTTCTATAGATATGTTATCCTATATGAGTATGAATTACTTAAGCATGTTCTACTTATGCATTGAGCATACATGCCATATTGTTATATTATTCCTATTGCCTATTGTTATGCATTTTGACTATAATGACTATTTCTTGTTGCATTTCATCGTACATACTTAGTACATTCAACTTTACAAATGCATACTCTTGCCTACATGATATCACCATGTAGGAACCGGTGCTTAAATTGATCATCCTCCTTGTCGTGCCTAGTGGTATCCATTCAAGCTAGTTGGTGAGTCCTCCATTCTAGGGACATCAATTTTCATTCCTATGCTATGTATTAAAGACTATCTTTCCTTTTGGTATGCTTTGACTTTGAGGGTGAGCCCCGTTGCTTGTCTTGGTGCCCATTAAGTGCTATGCTAGAGGTGTTGTTTGACAAGATATGTATTATTCTTGAGCTTTCACTCACTTATGATATTCAATCTATTTAAATATAAGTCTCTCTCCCTTAGTCCCAATTTCCCTTGTTTATGTTTCTTTTGTTGATTTACCTTGCTTCGGCAACCAAGGATATGTGATGATATATTATGAATCTTGTTTAGGATTCTTTCGGATATTTCATTCACCAATAATATCTAGGGCCTAGCTTGGTTCATGACAAACTTGGTATCAAAGCACTAAGTCTATAGATCCTCAGAGTCCAATACAATGCATCAATTAGAGTCTTATTCGTGGTTGTGAAGTGCGCCATGACTATGAATAGGAGGATATGAGATATGTTAGGAAATGTTTCCCTTCTTCATATTCTAAGTCAGGCTATAGAGTTGTGGTATGTTTTCCCCCTAATGATTGGTTTTCGCTATGCTAGATCATGCCTAACACTCGAGAAAGAAGGGCCCAAACACCTGAGGAGTAACCTACAAATAGTGAGCTCTAGGATGCCCTCACTATTCTTACACAAGTTGTGGCCAACCAAGTCAATCAATGGCCCAAGCCCCTCATGCTACTACCTAGGGAGCTGGGGTAAGCGACATCATGATGATGAATCCTCTGGTGTTATATGGGTTAAAGCTGGATGAAGATCCATAAGAGTTCATTAATGAGGTCCAAAAGATCTTGAATATCATGAGTGTTTGGCTGGGTAAAGTTGGCGGTGTACCAACTAAAAGGGGTAGACTAAATATGGTATGACCAATGAAAGAGGGAGAAGGCAATTAGTAATGTGGTGCTTTGGGAGGAGCTCAAATTAGCTTTTCTTAATTAGTTTTTCCCCCTTGAGCTTAGGGAAACTAAGTTGGTGGAGTTTATCAACTTGAAACAAGGTGTTGTGAGTGTGAGAGAGTATTCCCTAAAATTTAATCAACTTTCAAAGTATGCTCCTCATTTGGTGGTCGATCCTAGATATAGGATGAATGAGTTTGTGATGGGGGTCTCCAACTTGGTAAGCGAAGAATGTCAGCCCACCATGCTAAGTAGTGACTTGCATTTGTCTTGATTGATGAACTATAATGAGCATATAGAGAAAGAGAAATTGAGGAGGAGAAGGGGGCATGAGACCAAGAGGGCTCGATTTGAGTGTAAATTCTGAAAAGGTGCTAGATTCCGTAAAGGACAAGGGTCTTCTCATGCTACTAATAGGGGGTTTGCCAATGACTTCAGACCTTATTTTTCAAATCATGCCTCTAAACTTTGGCATAAGAAGTCACTACACCAAGGGTTCGACAGGGAGATTGCAAACAAGATGGTTCAAATACCACCATGGTTCATTAATTTCTGAGGATGAACCCACCTAAATTCATGGTGTCTAATATGAAGAAGGACCCTAAGAACTTCATTGAGGATCTCCAGAAGGTATTCCGTGTTATGCACACTAGTAATGCAGAGCGGGTCGAGTTGGCTGCCTACCAACTCAAGGGAATAGTTAGACTCTGGTTTGATCTGTGAAAGAGAGGCAGAGCAGAAGGGGCGACAACTTTGAGTGTGGCAGTGTTCGAGGAGGCCTTTCTGGGATTGTACTTTCCTAGAGAGTTGAGGAAGGCTAAAGTTAGGGAGTTTCTGAAAGTGAAGCAGAAAGCTATGAGTATGCAAGAATATGGCCTCAAATTTCCTTAGTTGTCCTATTATGCATTGACTATAGTGGCATATATGCATACTAGGATTTATCTATTTGTGTCAAGGCTCTCCAGATGATTAAGAGAGAGGATAGAAATGCTATTCTAATTGGGGATATGGATATAGCTCACGTAGTAACTTTGTGTTGTAGGTGGAGGAGGAGAAAATACAGGATTGGGAGGAGTTCAGAAATAAGAAGGCCAAGATATCAGGGTAGGAGATAAGTAAGTGGGGGGATGGAAATGCCAATCATTTATCCTTTCAGCCTACGACATCTGGACTGGCACCTTTATCTTTTAGTGCACCTGTAACGAGGGTCGGTAATGAGCAGGGATCACAAAACTGAAGATTCATGGTAGTTAATCACAGGGAAGTATAGCTCAAGGGTGGACTCATGATCCAGTTTGTGGTAAGTGTGGTAGCTATCATCAATGGGGGTGCCTTGTGGGCATAAGTGGTTATCTAAGATGTGCTCAGGTGGGGCACTTATTGAAGGATTGTCTTGTGGGGAGGCAGAATATGAGGGATAACAAATCTTAGTTTCTTCAACACCAAAGGGTAGACCAGTTAGGAGAGATGCTACATCAGGGATAGACGGAGACACAAACCGTCTGTATGTATGGCCACTAGATAAGAGCAGCACACACCAGATGTATTTACCGGTCGTTTTCCAATGCAACTTATTACACCTTATTTGGAGTTCAGAATCAAAAGTTATGGTCATTTTATTATAGACTGTCAGATGTAGACTGCATCTATGAAACCTCTTCATGGGCCGCAAATCAAAGTACAACCCATCTGCTAAATCATTGACAAAGTTCTGAAACTCAACATTTTTGGCCCCAGACTTTATGAACCCATCTATGGGTTGTAAAACACTCCAAAAGTCATAGAATGGGCTCGTCAAGTGATTCACAGACCATAAATATTGCCCAAAAATTTATGGAAGGGTTCTTACGAGCCATCGAGGGTCTCATAGACCGACTTGATCAGCGATTTCAAAAAGGAGTATTTTCATCTTTTCTCACCCTATAAGACTTAACTTTTCACTTTTCACCTAATTAAACCCCTAAAATGTAATTCTTCATATCATTAGTGTTCAAACACATAAAGAACTCAGAACATAGTTCCATAGGAGGAAAAGCTAGGGCATGCAAGAACCTTCATCAATTTCTTCAAGAAACTAATTCCCCAGGTATGTAAGACCCTCTAAAAGTTATCCTACATTTATTTTAACACCTTTAACTACCAGTCCCTACCCAAGATAAAGTTTTAAGAGTTGAGATCAAGTTTTCTCCATTACTAGTTAATTTTACTAAAATACTTGTTCATGTAATTCTCTTGATAAAAACCATGATCCTTACTTATTTCACTACTAAACTAAGTTATTAAGGTTTCATGGTTGATTCTACAATTATAAGAACCCTAGATATTTCATGAAAATCATTGTTGTCACAGTTTGAGTTGATTTTAACGAGTACTTAAAGCTTCTGTATTTACAAGATAGCTGAAAAGTAAACTTATGATTTTGAGACACTTTTCTTTGATACAAATTGAGTCAAAGACAAGAGATAGTTGAGAAAAGTTTAAGAAAGCTAAAGTTGGGCTAACTCGCAAAAGATTAAAAGACATTTTTAGAACTTTACTCTTAAAATTATAAGCATTGTAAAAGCTATTTGGGAGTAGTGTTGAGCACCTATATGACCAAGAGTAATAATAACTTGAGCTCATAAACTACGTAGTCAGCGTAGGATAGGATTGTACTAAAAATAAAACTCCTCATTGCCATTGAGATAGCACAATTTTGGGATGGATCCACTCCCCTAGTTTTCATCCTTTACCCTGGCAAAGTATAACATGGATCTGTTGGCACGGGCAAGACGTTGTATCATCATGAAGATCATTGTGGTGGTTATCAATTGGAGAAACTCCCTAAGCTAAACCAAATTAGTTTCTATATACAGAGTTTCACCATATGTTTTTACTTTCGGCATATAACTTAACTGTTACTTATACTATTATATTTTGAGACATGTTTTAATTAATTTTAGCATAGTACCTTATCCCAAGTTCCCAATTTAGACTAATTTACATACCTTATATTCCACGTACTAACGTCCTTTGGACCTACATAATTTTATGATGCAGACGCTTCTGATAGAGCTCCTCAATAAATGCTCCATTGAGGACCAGCTAATCATCCAGCCATTAATGAAGCCTCTTACTAGTCAAAGGCTTTGAAGCCTTTGTCTATGTTGGCTTTTTAGCATTCATTTTTAGTAGTTGTTGTGATTATTCAAATTAGAGGTTCTATAGATTGTATGTTAGGAGTTTCACATCTTATTTTCAAATGTTGCTATGATATTTTTCACTATTCAGTTTATTCAGATATTTTCAGTATCCTTAGCTAATTATATTTAAGCCTTTCCTTTATTATTTGAGTCTTCCACTAAGTAATGTATCAAGGCCAATTGGTTCGCTCTGGACCAGAAATGGTTTAAGTTACCAGCCATGCCCAGGGTGTGAACTAGGGATATGACAAACTTGGTATTAGAGAACAGAGTTCAAGTGACCTAGGGAGTCTACGGAATAGTGCATAGTAGTGACCATATTATTGGTTTCAAGCACGCCACATCCATAATAAGGAGGCTACAGGGCATTAGAAAGTGTCACTAAAAATTGTTATTTCCTTTTGAGCTATAGAGTTTACCTTTGTTAAGTCACTTCTAATTCATACATTCAAGCCTTATCTTCTAGATCATACCACCAGACTTTAGAACAAGAAGTCACTACATATAGAGGTCGACAAGGAGATTCCAGGCAGGATGGTTCAGATACCACCAGAGCTCATGATTTCTGAGAATGAACCCACCTTAGTTCATGGGGTCTAATATTAAGGAGGAGCTTGAGAACTTCATTGAGGACTTCTAGAAAGTATTGTAAGTTATGCACACTGGTGATTTTGATCCAGTCGAGTTGGCTGCCTACCAGCTCAAAGGAATGGCTAGACTCGTGTTTGATAAGTGGAAGAGAGGTAGAGCAGAAGGGGCGCCAGCTTTGAGTTGGCTAGTGTTTGAGGAGGCCTTTCTGGGATAGTACTTTCCTAGAGAGTTAAGGCAAGATAAAGTGAGGGAATTTATGAATATAAAGCAAAAATCTATGAGTGTTCGGGAGTGCAGCCTCAAATTCACTCAATTATCCCATTATGTTGTGACTATGGTGGTGTACATGCGTACTAAGATAGATCTATTTTTGTCAGGGCCTCTCGGATGACTAAAAGAGAGGTAGAAATGTTATGCTAATTAGGTAAATAGACATAACTCGCTTAATGACTTATGTGCAATAAGTAGAGAAGGAGAAAATGTAGGATAGGAAGGAGTTTAGAAAGAAGATAGCCAAGATATCTGGCTAGGAAACAAGTAAGAGGGTGCTGGAAATGCCAATCATTCATCCTTTTGGCCTAGGACATCTGTACAACACCTTTGTCTGCTAGTGCACCAGCACCGAGGGTCAAGAATGATCAGGGATCAAAGAACCGCAGATTTTAGGTTAGCCAATCATAGGGGAGTATAGGTCAAAGGTCGACTCGTTATCTAGCTTATAGTAAGTGTGGGAGGTCTCATCTAGGGTATTGGCATGTGGGCACAAGTGGTTGTTTCAAATGTGTTTAAGTGGGGAACTTCGTGAAGGATTATCATGTGGGGAGGCAGAATATGAGAGATAATAAATCTCAGTCAGTTTCTTCAGCACCACAGGGTAGACCAGTTCAGAGGGGTGCTACATCAGGGACAGGCAGAGGCACAAACCGTCTATATGCCATGGCCACCTAATAAGTGTAAGAAAACACACCAGATGTAGTTACTGCTTGTGGTCCAACGCAACTGATTTCACCTCATTTGAAAATCGGAATCAAAAGTTATAGTCATTTACTAGAGACAGCCAGATACAGAGTGCATCTACGAAACCTCCTCATGGGCCGTAAATCATATAGTCTATCAACTAAATCATGGGAAAAGTTCTGAAACTCCACATTTTTGGCCCCAGACTTTATGAATCCATCTATGGGTCATTGAACACTCTATGGGTCATAAAATAGGCTTGTAAAGTGATCCTAAGAACCCAAATAATTGCCAAAAAATTTATGGAAAGGTTTTTACAAGCTTAAAAAAGGCCTCATAGATGACTCGATTAGTGTTTTTAAAGAGGGTATTTTTATATTTTGTCACCCTTTAATCCTTAAATTGTCAAGTTTCAACTAATTAAATCCATCGTATGTAATTCTATGTATCATTAATGTTCAAACACACCAAGACTTAGAACATAATTTCAAATGGGCAAAAGTGAGGGCTTTTAAGAAACCTTATCAATTTCTTCAAGAAACTAATCCCCCAAATATGTAAGGCCCTCCAAACATTATCCTATGTTTATTTTAACATTCTTAACTAACAGTCCCTACCCAAGATCAAGATTATGAGTTGAGATCAAGTTTTCTCCATTACGAGTTAATTTTATTGAAATACTTGTTCATGTAATTCTCTTTATAAAAAGCATGGTCATTACTGATTTCACTACTAAATTAAGTTATTAAGTTACAGTCTCATGGTTAATGTTGCAATTATAAAAACTATTGAAATTTCATGAAGATCATTATACTCACAGTTTGAGTTGAGTTTAAGGAGTACTTAAAGCTTCTATATTTACAAGATAGTTGAGTAGTGAAATTATGATTTTGAGACACTTTGTATTGATAAGTTGAGAAAAGATTAACAAAGCTAAAATTTGGCAAAGTCCCAAAAGATTAAAAGACATTTTGACAACTCTTGGTCTTACAGTTATAAGCATTGTAAAAGTTATTTTGAGAGTAGTATTGAGCACCAATATCAGTGAAAGTAATATTAACTTGAACTCATAAACTACATAGCCATGGTAGGATAGGATTGTACCAAGAGTGCAACTCCTCATTGACACTAAAATATCCCTATTTTGGGATTGATTGACTCCCCTCGTTTTCGTCCTTTATCCTGAAAAAGTAGAGGAAAGCTCTTACAATATAGGTAAGACATATTATCATGAAGCTCATAGTGGTAGTTGTCAGTTAGAGAAACTCCCTAAGCTAAAGTACACTAGTTTTATATAAAGAGTTCAGCATATGTTTTTACTTTCATCATATAACTTAACTATTACTTATGCAATCCTATTTTGAGACATGTTTTAATTACTTTGAGCATAGTGTCTTATCCCAAGTTCTCGATTTTAGCTATTTTACATACCATACATCCCACATAATAACATCCTTTGGACCTGCATCATTTTATGATGCAGATGAAGGTGATAGAACTCCTCAATAGAGGCTCTTTTGAGGACTAGCTATTCATCCAGCCATTGGTAAGGCCTCTTACTAGTCAAAGGTTTTGGACTCTTTCTCAATGATTGCTTTTTCCCATTTATTTTCAGTGGTTTTTCAAAATATTCTAGTTAGAGGTTCCATATACTGTAAGTTAGGAGATTTAGATCTTATTTTCAGTCATTGCTGAGATATTATCGACTATTCTAATTATTTAGATATTAGTAGTATCTTTAGCTAATTATATTTAAGCCTTTACCTTATCATTTGAGTCTTTCGCTAAGTAAAGTAACCAGGCCAAGTGGTTCGCTCGAGATTTGAAATGGATATGGGTGCTGACCATGCCAAGGGTGTGAACTCGAGGCATAATAGACTTGGTATTAGAGCATAGAGTTCAAGTGTCCTAGGGAATTTATGAAATCGTGCCTAGTAAACACTATATTATTGGTGTGAAGCATGTCATATCCATAGTAAGGAGGCTACAGGGCATTAGGAGGTATCACTATCAATAGTCATTCCCTTTTATGCTTCAGAGTTTACCTCTGCTATGTCCCTTGTAATTCGTGTATTCGCACCTTATTTTTTAGATCATGCCTTTAGACTTTGGCACAGGCAGCCACTACACAGGGAGATCGACAGGGAGATTATAGAAAGGATGGTTCAGATAACACCAAGCTTCATGAATTTCTGAGGATAAACCCACTTGAGTTCATGGATTATAATATGTAGGAGGATCCTGAGAAATTCATTGAGGATCTCTAGAAAGTATTCCAAGTTATGCACACCTGTGATGCTGAGTGGGTTGAGTTAGATGCCTACCATCTCAAGAGAGTGGTTAAACTCTAGTTTGATCAGTGGAATGGAGGGAGAGCAGAAGGGGTGCCAGCTTAGAGTTGGGCAGTGTTCGAGAAGGCCTTTCTGGGATAGTACTTTCCTAGTGGGTTGAGGTAGGCTAAAGTGAGGGAGTTTCTGAATCTGAAGTAGAAAGCTATGAGTGTGCGGGTGTACAGCCTCAAATTCACTCAGTTGTCCAATTATACTCCAACTATAATGGCACACATGCATATTAGGAAGGATCTATTTATGTCAAGGCTCTCTCAGATGACTAAGAGAGAGAGCAGAAATATTATGCTAATTAGGGATATAGATATAGCTCGCTTAATGACTTATGTGTAACAGATGTAGGAGGAGAAAATGCAGGATTTGGAGGAGTTCAAAAACAATAATGCCAAAATATCAGGCCAGGAGATAGGTAAAATGGGGGCTGGAAATGTTGATCATTCATCCTTTTAGCCTAAAACATCTGGACTATCACCTTCGTCTGCTAGTGTACCTGCACCGAAGGTCAGGAACGAGCAAGGATCATAGAACCGCAGATTCTAAGATAGCCAATCATAGAGGAGTATAGCTCAAAGATGGACTTGTTATCCAGTTTTGTGGTAAGTATGGCAGATCTCATCTAAGGGAGTGCCTAGTGGGCATAAATGGTTGTTTTAGATGTTCTCAGGTGGGGCACTTCTTGAAGGATTATCCAGTAGGGAGGCAGAACATAAGGGATAACAAATCTTAGCCAGTTTTTTTAGTAACATCGGGTAGAATAGTTCAGATGGGTGCTACATCAGAGACAACCAAAGGCATAAACAGTCTATATGCTATGGCCACTAGACAAGAGCAGGAGAACTCACTAGATGTAGTTACCAGTATGCTCAAAGTATTTACATATGATGCTTATGCGTTATTAGACCCAGGTGCCATATTATCATTCACGACTCCCTATGTTGTCATTCAGTTTAGAATCAGTCCAGAATGTCTTCATGAACCTTTTAGTGTTTCCGCATATGTTCAACAATTTATTCTAGACTAAAGAAGTCCAGTGTTAGTTTACCATAAATATATCTTAGGTGTCCTAGTTGAGTTAGACATGGTAGATTTTGAAATCATTCTATGCATGGACTAGCTTCATGCTTGTTATGCCTCCATAGATTGTAAAACTAAGGTGGTGAATTTTTGTTTCCTAATGAGCCAGTCTTAAAGTGGAGAGGTCGCTTAGTTTTTCCTAAGGGTAAATTTGTCTCACATCTCAAATCTAGAAAATTAAACTCTAAAGGGTGTATATACCATCTAGTCAGAGTCGAAGATTCAAGTACGTAGACATCATCTCTTTACTTTGTTCTATTCATGAATGAGTTCCCAGAAGTATTTCCTGATGATCTACTTAGAGTCCCTCCTAATAGAGGGATAGACTTTGGGATAGATAGCCTCTTAGATACTCAACCTATATCTATTCATCCATACTGTATGGCTCCTTCAAAACTAGAAGAGTTGAAAATACAGTTGAAAGGCCTTCTAGATTAGGATTTTATTAGATTAAGCATCTCACCATAGGGTGCTCCAGTTCTCTTCGTGCATATAAACAATGGTTCTCTTAGAATATGCATAGATTCTACCAGTTAGATAATGTCACCGTAAAGAATAAGTATCCTATTTTTAGAATTAATGACATGTTTGACAACCTCTAATATGCTACTTATTTCTCCAAAATAGACCTCAAATCTAGGTATCATCAGCTAAAAACTAGATAAAGTGACATCCTTAAGTCAACTTTCAGAACTCGCTATTGTCATTATGAGTTCTTGGTCATGTCATTTGGACTGACAAATGCACCAACGACTTTCATGGATCTTATGAATAGGGTGTTGAGGCCATATCTAAATATGTTCGGCATTGTGTTCATAGATGACACCCTGGTCTACTTTTATAATGAGGAAGAGCATGCTAACCATCTTAGAATATCCTTCAGACCCTTAAGGACCAACAGTCGTACACCAAATTTTCCAAATATGATTTTGGTTAGCATCTGTGACATTGTTGGGTCATATTATTTCTATTGAAGGCACTCTAGTGGATTCTCAAAAGATTGAGGTAGTAAAGAACTATCCAAGGCCCACAAATCTAATAGAGATAAGGAGTTTCTTGGGTTTAGCAGGTTACAACAGGTGTTTTGTAGAATGGTTTTATTCTATCTCAGCTCCTTTGATTAAGCTAACTCAGAAGAAGGTTAAGCTCGTATGGTCTAAAACTTATGAGAAGTGTTTTCAAGAATTAAATATTAACTTGACTATAGCTCCGATTTTGTCCCTACCCAAGAGAGATGATGGCTTCGTAGTATATTGCAATGCTAGAGTTGGGTTAGGATATGTTTGATACAAAGAGGCAAGCTGATAGCATATGCCTCCAGGCAGCTTAAGACTCATGAGAAGAACTACCTAACTGATGATATTGAGCTTGTTGTGTGGTGTTTGTTCTCAAAATCTGGAGCCACTATCTTTACAGTGCTTATGTGGATGTACTTACTCACCACAAGAGCTTGCAGTATGTATTCAGCCAGAAATAGCTGAACTTGAGGCAAAGGAGATAGTTGGAGTTGTTGAAGGATTATGACATGAGCATTATCTATTATCCAGGTAAAGCAAATGTGGTTGCTGATGCTATTAGCAGGTTGACTATGGGGAGCACTACACACATTGAGGATGGAAAGAAAGAATTAGCTAAGCACAGACTACACACTTGGGAGTGTAGATTCAAGATTCTAATGAAGGTGGTGCAATTTTTAAAAATGGGGCAGAGTCATCCTTAGTGATGGAGGTGAAAGAAAAGCAAGATCGGAATCCTATCCTCCTTTAGTTGAAAGAAGATGTTCAGAAGCAGAGGGTATTAGTATTTGCAAATGGGGGAGATAGAGTCCTGAGATACAAAGGTAGGCTATGTGTACCAAGTATTGATAGTCTTAGAGACAAGATTCTAGTCGAGGCTTATAATGCCAGAAACTCTATTCACCCAGGTGCAACAAAAATGTATAGAGATCTAGGATAGGTTTATTGGTGCGGTGGCAGAGTTTGTGTCCAGATGCCTTAATGACCAACAAGTTAAGGTGGAGCACCAAAGGCCTTGTGGTATGGCCCAGAATATTAAAATTCCTAAGTGGAAGTGGGAGATGCTTAACATAGTCTTCATAACAGGCTTACCCAAATCTCATAGATAACATGACTCCATATGGGTACTACTAGATAGAATAACCAAGTTAACCCATATTCTACTTGTCGAGATGACTAATACAGCTGAAGACTATGCCATACATTACATTAAGGAGATTGTTAGATTGCATGGGGTCCGTATATCCATTATTTCAGATAGAGGAGCCTAATTCATAGTATAATTTTGGAAGTCCTATCAGAAAGGTGAATCTTAATACAACCTTCTATCGCCAGACAGATGGGCAAACAGAGTGGACCATATAGACTCTTAAGGATATGTTAAGGGTATGTGTTATAGATTTTAAAATAACTAGGTTAATCATTCAACCTTGATTGAATTTTCTTATAACAATAATTTCTAAGCTAGCATACAAATGGCATCATATGAGGCCCTTTATGGGAGGAGGTGTAGATCACCTATTGGGTGGTTTGAAGTTGCTGAGGTAGGATTGATAGGACCTGATTTAGTCTATCAGGCTATGAAGAAGGTGAAAGTTATTCAAGAAAGACTAAAGATAGCCCAAATAAAACAGAAATCTTATATTGATGTTAGAAGGAGAGATTTAGAATTTGAGGTAGGTGATCGGGTATACCGGTGCCTAAAAAAGGGAGTTATGAGATTTGGGAAAACATAGGAAACTCAGTCCTCGATATATTGTACCTTACAAGATTATTAGAAGGATTGGTAATATGGTATATGAATTGGAAATGCCACCAGAGTTAGCTATTATTCATCCAGTATTCCATATTTATATGCTTAAGAAGTGTTTGGGAGACCCCGCACAGGTTGTGTCTTTAGAGAGTATTGGAAACAAAGATATCTTCCATATGAAGAGATCCCAATTTGCATACTAGATTAGCTAGTTCATAAATTGACGACCAAGGAGATTGCCATTGTTAAAGTATTGTGGAGGAACCAGTTCATTGAGGAAGCCACTTTGGAAGCTAAGGCATATATAAGCTAGATATTCTCCCCTATGTGTGCCTTCCAAGGACGAGCATGAAGGTAATATCCCTTATTCATATCATTGAGTTAAGATACATCTATAAATATAAGTAATGAGATATCTGGGTAGCTTCTTGTTGATAAATTAGTCTATGAGTAGCAAACATGCGTATATCCCCCAGTTTCACCTTTATTCGAGGATGAATGTTCTCAAGGTAGAGATATTATTACACCCCATAACTCTCTCTTCACATGTACCTAGGTTTAAATCCTCACTTTTATATTTGGGAAGTTTATAAGGGTTATAAGAGACTTCTATTACTTAATCGAGTTCAAAACTTTCCTATAAGTTGTGTTTCTAGTCTTAAATTATGTAAGTGTCAACTTTAAATGATCATAACTCTTACCACACAAATTAATATGTAACACCTCACAATTTACATGTACTAATACTATATAAATAAATCATGTCATGCTTTGGTCAAATTAGCGCCAATTCTTGAAAGTGCTTGAATCTCGTCTTAACGGGCAATATGTGAGTCAAAATGCTTAAGAGGGTTGAGGGTGTAT
>JAOTQJ010138643.1:0-39914 GCA_025642045.1 Solanum sejunctum | reverse complement strand
TTGAGGACTCCTGACTCCAACTTAAAATATACGCTCCAATTATAATTAAGCACCGCGAAACTTACTCAATTTAAATTACGCCATGTTCATCATAACTTTTTCACTTGAACGAGTTACTTCGATTGAATTAATCATGGGGCCTAACAAGTGGTTTGTTTTGACTTGGTTTGGTATTGAATAAAAAATTTGACTATATTGAATTAATTTGATTTTAACTTTAAAATGTCAACTTACGATAAAACCAAAACAACATCATAGATATAATTTTTTTTAAAATTATTTATACATTCAAATCTTTACTTTTGAATTAATTTATAGATGTTTCTTATACTTTTTCATAGTCTTTTATCTTTTAAAAATATTATTTCAAGTTTAACTTAGAATTTTGAGTTATATAATAAATGTTATATTTTATATATATTAGCAACTCTAATAAAGCTTCGATTAAAATCAAATCAATATTATTATTAATAAAAATAATCAAGTCAATTAATGCTTAATATTTTTCTTTAGTTATATATTGGTTTATATAGTTAAACATAACCCAGGTTTAGTTTTGTTTAATCTTTAGTCATATAATTAAAACTTAATAAACTTATTTTTATCATGATTTAATACTTTAAGATTACATTCATTTTCATTTAGTACTTTAAAACTATAGTCATTTTCATTTTGACTTATCTATTACTAATATTTATTTTATGCGATTACATTATTATTTTTGTAGACAGAGAGAGATGCTCTTCCTGCGGCCCAAGAGCGTGTTCGTTAAAAGAGCTGACAATCACTTTCTGCCCATCCGAAAATCATAGTAAAAGACATTCATATATTCCCCATGCACGGGATAAAGGGAAAGAGAGAGCCGAAAGCCGGGAATGCAATAAAAAGAACCTTTACATAGTTATATTTTGGATAGAATTAAAAATATAGTTAAAATCAAATTAATTATATATTTGTATAAATACTTTACTGAAAAGATTTGAAAAATCTAGAACTCGAGAAAAGGACAAGAACGATATGTAAATATGTAAAAAGCTACTGCATAGGAAAAGGACAAGGACAATAATTAAATATGTAAAAAGCTGATGCACAGGTGAAGCACTGGTGTACTAATAAAATTTTTCAAGCAAAGAGGTATTCGGTACAAAATATTTAGTTTCTTCAATGTTCCAATTTAAGTTAAGCATGTGTTTGGTACAGATTTTTAAATATTGTTCGTCAAAATATTTTAATTTTTTTATGTTTGATTGATCAAAAATCTTTAATTTTTTTTTCTTTGAAAAACTAAATTTTAAATTATGAGAAAATAAATTCTTTAATGGAAGAAAAAAAGCGTTATATCCTAAAAGTTAAAATGTGGTAAGAAGGAAAGAAAAGTGCAGAAAGAGACCTGATGTAGGTTTCATGAGACTTATTTATGGATACTTTACGAGCTGTAGAAGGGGTTGTGAAAGCGCATTGAGGGTCTTAGAAATTTCATGAAGATGGCCAAGTTTAACGAAGTGATCTACAACTCATAGAAGTTTAGATGGATCATAGGTGACCCTCGCAGATGAGATACTGAGACTTGAAAGTTTTGGTGTCCAATAGGGTGGACCGTATGTTGGATCGTGGTTGTTTCTACGGACTTCACAGAGGGAATTTCTATGGCCCCTGAAGAAAACCACGAACCATAGATAAAGTTCCTGGAATAGGGTCCCAAAATTTGAAATTTTCAATGCCTCAAAACTTTTCTCTACAGATCAACAGGATTATCACGACATAAAATCAGATGTGATAGTACATTACTTAACCCACCAAAATAAGTCAGCCTAATCAAGGATATAACTCAATAATGTAGAAGTAAAGCGGATGTAATAGTCTCTTAAAGGATAAGCAATACAAGAAGGAAGTCACAAGTCAAAAACTATCCCAAGACTGGTATCACATGTGTAAGCCACTACACTTTACAAAATTCAAAAGAAATACTACGAGTCTCAATGGCTCACTTCTCAAATAGAACAAATATAAGACAAAAAGAGCCTAAAGTGTCTGCTGAATAAATAAGTTGCTACCTCTCAAGTTATCCAGAAGCTCGATCTTAAGTATGAGAAGAATATCAGGCAGAATCGGGCTCACAATCTATACACATAAATGTAAAATAAAGGGTGAGTACCAAACAACACGATACTTAATAAGTAAATTCTATATACAAAGTAGAGAGTAAAGAATGTAAGTACTCTAATCACACCATCCAAACCTCCAAAACTACTACTTGCTCTCAGAAAATTGAACACAAACATACACACACACATATATATAACACGACTATTAGGATTTCCAAAGAAACCTCAACCAAGCTTCTTAGCATTCACAAGCAAACATAAGCGAAATAAGAAATACAACAAAGCAGAGAATAACGGTCAAACCCCAAAATCTAGACAATAAAGAGATCAAGTCGACTTCCGATTAAATGGGATTAAATCAAATCTCTTTGGCCAAACATGCCTCTACCAGCATAGGCGGAGGCATAAGACAAGTCCCTAACACACCGTTAATATATGGAAACAAGATAGTAAATCAGTCTCAACAAAATAATGAAATAAAACTCAATGGTTTAATTTGTCCTCGAAGTAGGATGACTCACCAGTCAAGTTATTAACAACTTCAACTAGCCATGAGGGAGATATGTAAGGTGGTCATCAATCCCTATATTATAACATAATATAGACAAAAGAAAGCATGCCTTAGTAATTTAAATGTATAATATATGTGAGCTATACAATGTATGATATCATGATGTGCAATTGACCAAGTTTGAAAAGATGCTAAGTAAATTAGTAAAGCATGATAGCAAATCATGAACATGGTTAATGCAATTTAAGAACTATATTAATGTTATGGGAGAATGTTAACACCATAGTGATAGTCATAGATCATCGTAAGAAGTCAAAAATTTTGTAAAATACCACAAGTCATAATAAGAAGCATAAGTCATAGTGAGAATCACAAATCTTGATGAGAAGCATACATCATAGTGAGAAAAATCATAATCAACATATAACCATGTGAGCTATAACATAGAGTGTGGTGCATTTCTCTACAAAATAGGACCCAATATTCTGGTGAAGATATAAAGGCAGGTACTAGATGGATCCATTAGTGTAAACGTGAATAAGATACTCACATCTAGTTCTTTAGACTTAGGGTATTGCCTCTAATCTTGATATTTAGGTACTCGCCTCTAATCTCTTACCTATGGTGACATGTATTTTTAGGATATAGGTACTCGCCTCTAGTCTAAGTCAGTGCTAGATAGTACTCTCACAAGAATAGTAAATCATAAGTCATAAAGTTATGTCATGTTGAAATGCAACATCAAATTACCAATCCTTTGTTTATAAGATCATAATCATGAAATAGCTCCTAAACTTTTTGTGATAACCCTCAAGTTAGGAGCTAGAAAGTACAAAAAAGTTGAACTGAAAATACCAGGGTCCATTCATGAAGTCAAGTTTTCAGCCCATAGTTAAGACCACGAGCTGTAGACCAGACTAGTGAATGAAAGCATCAGGAAGTTGAATTTTTCCCAAGTATAAAGTGATCTACGAAGGGCGTATAAGACCCATGGAAGGAAACACAATTTGTCAATAGAGTAGTGGGTGTGAGTTCTAAACATAAAGGAAATTTAGAATTTCTGGAAGGTGACCCACAACCAATAGGATGACCTGTAGTCCTATACATGGCTCATTATTAGCCTTCGTTAATAGGGTCCAAAAAAGTAAAAAAAATTCCAAGTGTGGAAGGAATCCACAAGGCCATCCATGACCTGTGGATTGATGTATGTCCCACGGATGGGGGTTTCACGGTTGGTGGTTGGTAACTAGTTTCTAAAAAATTAGAAAAAGAGAATAAGATGATGAGAACCATGGCTTGCAATTTCATTCACAACTCATAATCAAGGTCTCATGGATTGAGTTTGAGTGTTTTAATGAAAGATAATTTTGTCCTTTTTGTCAATCCTAAACCTAAACTATGTCATTTTAGTGACCCTTAGGAGGCCCCTATTCAGACCTTAAATCCCTAAAATCTCTATTTCTATTCACCATTTGACTTTCTCACAAATCCTAAGGCCTTCATCTTTTCTAAGAACAAGTTAAGGAGGCTAGGGTTTTCAAGGGCCTCTTCCATAACATCAAATTATTTCTTTATAGACTTCACCTAAGGTATGTGAGTTGATATGTGGGTCTCCTTTCACCCACAAAGTCCTACATTCAAAATGTTTACCTTTTTTAAGTTTCGTAAATACTACCATGCATGCTAATGATAGTTTCATGATGTATTATGTTACAATATGTAACATAAGACGAGATTTGTAATGGCCCTAGCTATTATAAGGAGAATGAGACACTCGTATACATCTCACCCAAGCCATCTTAGTGTAACGACCCAAGCCTACGATCATTACACTGTTAGATTCACTAATGTGTAAACTACACTTTCAATATTTGAATCCATAATTAGGTGAGAAGATCCTTCCACCATTATTCGTACATAAGAATACATTGCTACCACTCTTCAAAAGAATCATCATTTAAAACTTAATTCATCACTTTTATAAAACATGTGTGAGGTCCTTAGAGAATCATGATCATGGTTTGTAATAGAATCTAGGATAAAAGCATAGATTCATGATAATTCAACTTGAATCATGTAGTTTAAAGGAATTTATGCATAATTACAAAAAATACAATTAATTAAAATTACTATTAATGAAATGACCTAAAAAGTGCCTGAAAATGTGCCTTGGAAGTGCCCGAATATCTCAAAATCCATGTGTTATTTCGAAAAGATGACTTCATATTCTTGTTCAGAGAGAAAAATTGAGTGGAAAATGGGTCTAACCAGAATTTTAGAGCAACCATAGAAAAATTCAAATTTCAAAGTGAGCTAAAAAATACTGTAAGTGCGCGTTCCTTCCGCGACACGTACTAGTGTTAAAATTATCCTAATTTTTGACTTTGGCCCAAGACTTTTAAGTCTTTAGCCTAAGGATTTCCATATGTAAAAATACCTATACTTAGCCTTATTTCACCCTCATATCATTCTTAACATTCCCCAATTTCCACCCTAAATTCAAGTCCCAAAACTCAAGACCAATCTTAAGGATTTCATTCAAGCTTCAAGTCTCCATCTCCAATCCTTTTCAAGAGTTCTCCAAAGTCAAAGTATGTGGGTTCCAACCATTGGATCCTTTTACCCATGGTGCCCGAACATTATTTTTACTCAATTTGCATGATTTAAAGTTGATTTTACAAATGGATTTACTAGTATGAACATGTCTATGAACTATGTTAAAGTTATATGCAATTGTGACTGTTTTGCTATATCTTGAGCTATAAATCTTGGATCTATTGTAAGATTTGATGATGGGTTTTGATTTACATTGCTTGAGGGTGTTACAAGGTGTTGATTGATGGTTTTACAATGGATTTTTGACTTCATCTCTAGATTTCATGATTTTATACTAGCATTTCACATTCGACAAGTATTTGGTAAAATATCCGATTATAATTTCTTGAGGAATTGAAGGTTAAAAGCATGAGATATGACATGAATGATGTTATGATGATGAAAAGAACTTACATATATGATACATTCTATATAAAGTGTTGCATTAGACCATGCCCGATCCGGAGGGACTAAAAGCCCGGGTGACCTTGTCGGGGGCGGGGGAGGGGGCATTAGTACCTTGATAGACAATCAAGGGGCCAATGCCTTGATAACTATGTGAGGGGTTTGTACTTCACCACCAGGGTGATAAGGTGAGATTATCATCAATTATATGAGAGATTTGTACTTCACCACCACGGTGATAAGGTGAGATTATCATCAACCATGTGAAGGGTTTGTATCCTACCACCAGGGTTATGGGGTCATCAACAAACCAAGGGGTTTGTACATTGAAAATCTTACTTAGTCTCTTCTACACATATGATATCTTATATAAGCATGAATTACTTAAGCATGTTACTTAAGCATTGATTATACATGCCATATTGTTGTTTGATATCTATTGCCTATTGTTATGCAATTTGATTATGATGCCTATCTCTTGTTGCATTGCATCCTACATACTTAGCACATTCAAATGTACTAACACATACTTTTTCCTACATGATCTCACTATGTAGGAATCGAAGCCCAAGTTAATCATCCCCCTCCTCCACGTGGCTAGTTCAGTATCATTCAAGCTAGTTGGTGAGTCCTCCATTCCGGGCACGTTGGTGTATGTTTTTCTTATTATGTAATGAGACACTATTCTTTATTGCTTATGTTGACTATGAGGGTTAGCGCGGTTTCTTTGTCTTGGCCCCCGCTTTTATCTATGTAGTAGAGGTGTTGTTGGACATGCTATGTATCTATGGTATGAGCTTTGACTCTTTTGCCTCTTGGTCTTGATATTATGCAAACTTTCCCTTAGTCACTTGTCCTTATTTCTAAACTTTTACATGTTATTTAAGTATTAATTTCTCTCCCTTAGACCCTATTCCCCTTGTATGTATCTCTCTTGTTGTTTTATCTCGCTTCAGCGATCACGGATGTATGTATGATATGCTAAGAGGCTTGTTTCGGGACCCTTT
Source organism: Solanum sejunctum (assembly GCA_025642045.1). NCBI lineage: Eukaryota > Viridiplantae > Streptophyta > Magnoliopsida > Solanales > Solanaceae > Solanum > Solanum sejunctum. The sequence goes on along the minus strand of JAOTQJ010138643.1, from coordinate 33,291 downwards.
AGGTTCTCCATTCGCCAGTCACATCTAGGCCCTAGGCTTGGGTCATAATAATTAAGATAATTCACATTGAAATTCATGAAGGCAAGATGGAATTTGAGAGGAATTATATGTAAAACCTTGAAATTATCTGTTTAGTATCAATTCATACATAGTTCGTGAAAAACAACATCAATTGAATTATAATTTAAAGAACCCATAATCACTTTCATAAACCTTAGATAGCATAGAGGAGAACTTGGTGAAAATAATTTAAATCATATAATTAAACTTGAATCATACATAATTAGATCAATAATAATGGTATAAAATATAATTCACTTAATGAATGAGAAATTATCAAATATCATAAAGTTCATACTTGAATTTAGTAAAAAAGGTTTGACCTTCAGCTCCATAAATTCGAGGTATCCATGGATGAATATCAATATACGTTGATAATTAAAGCCCTAAATGCAAGCTTCAAGTAATGGAGGATTAATCTTAACCTTGTATCCATAACTTGACTTGATGAAGACGCTCAAATCTTCGAGAGAAAACTTTAGAGAGAGAATTTTTGGGTTTTGAGTTAATGAGAGGAAAACTAATTAACTAATAAATCCTAAATCTATTTTCTAACTAAAAATTTACCTTAACGCCTATTCATAATTAATAGTATCTTTTACAAAAGGCTCTATAAGCCATTTAGTTCCTTATGGGTTGTGCAAGGCATCCGTGAATATCGACTCTCAAAATTCTTGGCGTACTCTCTATATTGACCTCTATATGGTGTGTGAACATCACGATTGGTCATCAAGATCTCTCATAAAAAATATCTTGAACAAAATATTTCCCATCCCCTTCATGATAGCCCACTTTGAGGTGTGCTGAAAGGTTCATAGTTGATCTGTTGAGCGACACTAAAAACTTTTTCTTATGATTTCCTTTCAACTTTCAATTTATTTTGATATCATAACATTTGACTCTTTCAATATATTCCATTTGAAAATATTTTTCCTCAAATGAGACTTAAGCTAGTGTAAGTAGAGTAAAAAAAGAGATCTAATAACCACCATGAATACAATTACACCTTTAAATGCATGAACCATAGAGTTGTCAACCCCAAGCTAAAACATAACTTTTAAAATCAATTTTCATGAACATGTATGTATATGAAAGGACATGAAAAATATGAAATGTGAAAATAGACATAAGCAACTAACACTTTTATAAAACTAGTCCAGACCAAAATATCATCAAATCCAAAGGAGACTAATTACATACAAGATGAAGTATCACGTCGAGTCTTAAAACTCGTAGAAGGCTAGGTATAAGCTCATCGACGACTATACTTATCATTCTTAGCAACCTATGGGTAATGCCTTAACTTATGACTAATGTTAACACAACCAAAACATATGCTAGAGGCTGCTAAATAATATATTGGATGATTTCTCATAAACATCTGACATATAGGGATTGTCTAACCATTAATACAATCACCTTGATACTTAGGTCTAGACATTCTATCATTATTTAACTTAGGCCCCAAAGCGCTACCAAAAGTTGAGTCACCATCAGTCTGCTTGGCATAAGCCATGAGCCTAGAGATATTCATTTCATTGATTAGCATAGAGGTCTTACATTCTTTAATAACCAAGTTCAAAACTCTCAAAATGAACTTGCTCATAAGAGATCAAGAGTTGAACACCAAAGTTGGTGTATAATTGGGCAACTTTATGAACTTGAGGGCATAATCCCTCACTCTCATGTTTTCTTATTTCAAATTAATGAACTCCATCACCTTTACCTCCCACAACTCCAATGGAAAGAAGTTCTCAAGATAAGTAATTATGAATGTTACCCAATCTTTGGGACCTGTTTAACCCTCTCCGACTTTCAACATTGATTGTACCATACTTATTGTAATGACCCGACAAGGGCCTAGTCATCATATAGTGAGAGATATCCAAAGGCACCTCACCCAAGCCATCTTTAATATCTTAAGTATTCATAGGCATAAAACTAAAATTTTGCAGAATAAAACAGAGAAAGGGTCTATAGGGCCATGTTATGACAATGAAGCAATAGTAGAAAGGGAACATCAATATTTGTCCATAAAGCATACCGACTAAAACATGGATGGAAGAAACCAGTAATGGTCAGTTTTCCTCAAATAGAAAAAGACTTTATATAAAAACAACATAGAATATAAAAGCCTCAAAAGGACAACATATATATAGTGTCTGAAATGCATAGCAAGATCAAAATGGTAGAGACCCGAACTAAGGGCTCACCAAAAAAGTAATAGTCTTGAACGCCATAAAAATAGCCATGAGCTAGTGGAAGAGTAACTATCCCTACATTGTTAAATCATGCAGTCAAAGTTGATGTGATATGAAAATACAAAAATTTTGATGCTTAAAGAATTTTGTGTGTTGTCAAAGTGATATTAGTATGTTTGATGTGTTTTTATATTTGTTTTTTTAGGATTACAGGATTTGGCATGATTTTAGGTAAAGTATGGTAGATGTTAAATTTTTTAAAAAGTACGAAGCATTCTACAACCCGTGGATACTTCCACAAGTCATAAAGTAGATTCATGGTTAAGATCCAGTGAAAGGCCTGCTTTCTGAAGTTGCATCTATGAACTATCAGACGACATAGAATATTATACTAGTCGTGCGTTAGGTTTCCTGCCTTCAGGATCAAAATTGGAGGAGTTTTAGGAAAGTATCAGATAAAATCCTCTATAAGCTGTAAGTCTGAATATGGCTCGTACAAAGATCTCATAGAAGTGATATCAAATTTTGAAGAATGAAGACTATGAAGCCCAGGCATGAGCCGTAGAAGTTTATACGACCTGTAACCTCGATTGTAAAACCTACCGAATCTAGTTTTTCTATTTTGTTTTGGACTTATATTTTACTTATTATAAAGAAGTTTTTATATAGAAATGTATAGCAGATGCACGAGATACTTGAGAAATAACTTTGTGACTTCATACTTTGTGATTTTGACATTAAAACAATAATTTGTGATTTCTAGTAAAGAATTTGGGATTTCTTATTCTTAACTTTATCATTGTAAGTGCTTAAATTATTCTATATCATGATTCTTTCATCTATAATGACTATACATAGCTAAATCTACAACTAGGGTTGTGGGAACTATAAAGAACTAACAAGGTAAAACTGGATAACTTGTAATTCTTGGAAAGTGTGCATGCACGTATTAATTAATTATCTTCATTGTGATTACTTTTTATGGTGACTAATGTTACAACTCGCCTAGTTGTTATTGACCAAATCAAGGTCATAATGACTGAAAAAAAGATTAATTAACAGGATTCAATGTGATCCCTATCACCTAATCGATTGAACTAGAGCAAGGAGAGGTTGTATTGGAACAATAAGTAAGGGTCAGTAATGTCACACTATAGGTATGGATCAAGTAACGTAGTCAAATTTACCTTTCACCTATATTAAAGGGTTTGGTAAACTTAACTTACCACTCTGCATACTACATACTAGAAAAGATTACAATTATCTAGTAATATCATGTTGGGGAATCATGGTAAATATAATACCATAGTTGTTTCTCTCACTGGTTTCACAACACTTGTTCTAGTTTAGATTTACTTTCTTGCAATTACAACTCCCCCTTTCGGGAGATAAGTAAGTTAATTCACTCGAATTACTCGTAATTATTCCAAGTCTGACCATATTCTATGTGGAATTTGACCCTAACCTCAGTTAAATTATATATATTGACAACAATCACTTAAACCTTCAAAAAGGAGGTGTGGCTTAGGCGACATAAAGATTTTGGTGCCATTGCCAAGGAATACAGCTTAGACTGGTTTGATTTGAGTAATTCAAGAATTAATCTTATTTCCCTTATTTTTTATTTTTATTTTCTTATTTTGTTTTAGCATATAGGTGTAGTGTATGCACAATACTCGTAGTCGAGGCAAACCCTTGACTCTGATTTACCCGACATCCAGAAGACACTAAGAAGAATGGACCAAAACAATGTGAACAATGCTGCAAATGAGGAAGTGAATATAGCACTAAACCAGAATAATAATAATAACAACCCACCTCTACTTGAGGATATTAATCCACCACAAGATCTTTAAGTCACGACTTATACATGGAATCAATATCGGCTTGATCCTTTGGTGATAGATGTCATTGGAGCTATTGTGTTACCTTCATTACCAGATGACACAAAGTCCATCATTTTGAGTGGGTTACTTCAAATGCTACAAAATCGCAAGTTGTTCACGGGTTTACTACAAGAGGATCCACATAACCATCTACACAATATTATCTTCATCTGTAAGAGCATGATGGGATGTCAGAATCTATGCACAAATATCATTGTACTTCGTGTCTTCCCATTGTCTCTAATAAGTAATGCAATGTTGTGGTTATACAAGCTCCTACAGAGTTCAATCACTAGCTGGGCAGAAATGCAGAAGGCCTTTTAGAGACAAATAAGTTGAGGTTGTAGGACCAAATCAACAACTTTGAGTAATCACCTGGTGATTCAATCAGCACTACGTGTGAGAGGTTCACAATATGCCTGAGGATCGTCCCTAACCACAAGATAACGGATGATGGCTTAGTGGAGATCTTCTATCGAGAACTGGATGAAAATAACCATGTTGATGACACTATCATGGGAGGCTTGTTTTTAGATCATACATTTTTGGTGATTGCTGAAAGATTAGAGAAAGTGGTTAAGATGAATCATGCATGAGGAACAAGAGATAAGTCAACAACTAAGAGCTTGTTCTTAGTTAGTACTTGTTCGATGCAGGCAAAGTTAAATGAGGATATAATGCAAGACCTTGCTCAAATTAGTACCAATATGGAGTTGTTGATGAAGAAGAGCGAAGAATATGTGAGTGTAGTAGCTTATCAGCCTTCATAATCAATGTACGAGGAGCCTTACCATAAGGAGGACACTTATTTTGTCACTAATTAGATGGATGGTTTTTGGAGCAACGCCCAAGGGTCCAATCAGGACTATTGGTGCCAAGGTCAAGGTAACCAAGGTCAGAACTTTAATAGGGATGGCGCTTTCAGAGACAACAATCGATAAGGCTACTATAACAGGAACATAGGCTAAGACAAAGATAATGATTGGGGATATAGAGATGGTTACAAAAATGGTCTGTATGTGCCACCATAAAATCGATACTCCGGTGCTAGTAGAACTTAAATTGAGAAGACATGCGATCGAATATTGAAGAAGGCTAATACTCAAGATGATACTTTAAAGGGGATGAAAGCTGACATTTCCAGCATTAATCAAAAAATTGAGTCTCATTCTGTTGTGATCAAGAAGTTGGAGCAACAGTTCATTCATATGTTGACTCAATTGAACTAGCATCAGAAAGGTACATTGCCCTGCAACATAGTTTAGAACCCAAACATTAAGGGAAAGTGTACGATAGTTACTATACGTGGTGGCAAATAGACCATTGACCCTCTGATGCCAGTTGATGATGATGGTGTTCGTGATGAGATGGTTGATAGCAAGGAAGTAAAGACCAAAGATGCTCAAGCCAAGGATGGGGCGAGTGATGTAGTAATGACACCACAGAAGTTTAAACCTATTCCTAGACCTCCCCCTCCTTTCCCTCAGAGACTTAAAAAAAGAGGAGGAAGCCTAATTCCAATACTTTATCACTATGCTGAAGCAACTGTCCATGAACACCCCTCTCATTGAGGCATTTTAGAGAAGATACCTTGGTATGCAAAGTTCACGAAGGACTTGGTCACCAAAAAGTGGACTGTGAGCTAGGAGCTCTCTCAAGAGCGTTAACACTGCAGTGTGATTGTAACAAGGTCCTTAATGCAGAAGCAAGAAAATCCCAGAGCATTCACCATACCTTACACCATTGGAGATATTGAGTTTGTGAAGACATTATGTGATCTAGTCGCCAACATCAATCTAATACCTCTAGCGGTGTTTAAGAAGCTAGGCTTAGGAGCCCTTACTCCAATAAGCATATGATTGTTGATGGATAACCAAATGGTGAAGAACCCCATGAGGGATATTATATGACATCCTTGTCAAAGTGGAAAAATTCATATTCCCTGTAGACTTTATAATCCTTGATTGTGAAGTCTACTTCGAAGTCCCAGTCATCTTGGGAAGACCCTTAATAGCCACTCAGCAAGCACTGGTGGATATGGAATCAGGCCAACTCAAGTTTTGATTAAATGATGAAGAAGACATCTTCAATATCTGTCAGTCAATGAAGAGGCCTAATGATCTGAAGATGAAAGTTTGGGCACTTAGTGAAGTTTGAGTAACCAAGTTATCCAAGTCGTGTTGTGACATTAAATCGTACACTACTTTGGAGGCAACCTAGGATATTTAACCTAATAGTAGTATTTTTTGTTTTGTTTTTAGCTTTTTGGAGTTATAGGCAGCTTAATTTTAGTGTTTTGGTTTTATTGAACTTTGGACTAGTGGCATATAGGGTAACATTGTATTTTATGAAGGAGATGTAGGTACAAGACCAAATCAGCCATCGTGGGCTGAAAAAGCAACAAGAAGTTATTCTAGGACCGATTCTATAAGCCGTGGTTCACACCATGACTCATATACTAACTTATAAAACACTTACAATGAGCAAAATTAGTGTTCACTCTAGTCCACGAGACAACTTTATCACCCATAGATAAAACAATAGGCCGTGAATAGGGCTCGTGGACCCCAAGTAAGACTTCTAAAAACTTTCTAAGTGTAGGGGCTTGTACGACCCAATCTATGAGTCGTATGTCTATGTAAGACCTAGACAGGTTCGTGAAGCCAATCTCTCAAACTAGGGTTTTGGCACACTATGAGACCATGTTCTACGGACAATAGAATTTTCTACGGCCCAGAGTCAAGGTTTCCTAGGGCCTGGGTCCAAATATTAGCTGACGCGATCAATAATAATACAAGAGGGGTAAATTAATTTACTCCTGATTCTTTCCTAAATTCACCAAAATGCCCTAAGCCCTTCTCCTACTCCAAAACTCCGACCACCATTTGGCCAACCATCATTTTTTCCAGCAATATTTCAGCGATACCCCGGCCACCTAATATTCCACCAATATTGATCTCCTCTTTCAATTTCTTAACTTTATGATCCAAATTCGATAAGTTTTTAACTCTAATTTTCATATATCATCAAAATTGGTATCATTTGGTTTGATTGTTATTAGGTATAGTAGTTCGAAGTTCGTGTGCTCAAAATAGGTTTGCCCTTAATGTGAAATAATACTTGCTTAACATTGATTGAGTAGTCCCCCTAGCTTTGAACTATGTAATATCAGAAAAAGTATGTTTAATATGCTTAATGAAATTAGTTGTGGCATATGTGTATGTCATGCATGATATCACGTAGTCACATATTATTGGAAGAAGATTGAAATAATTGTTTGAAAAAAACATGTGGTTGCGTGTTCATGAATAGTAGCATGACTTTTAATCATCAAACGATGGTTGGAATGTGTTTTGAATGTGTAAACTGATGTTGTATGGGGTAGTGCATAACTGTCACATGTGGGGTATTGGGAACTTGTTGGGAATGTTTGAGTGCATGAAAAATATTTGCTTCAGTATTGAATATAATTGTTTTGGCTTGTTGATGATCTCGTCTTGGGACCCATTTTGATCAACTTAGAAACCCCAAGTTGAGGTGTTTTTTCACACCACGAGGGTCTTCTATAGACTGTGGATTAATCTACAAGCCATAATTGACCCTCATGTGTAGAACCAGTAGCTTGGGGATTTCTGAGATTTATCAGATGAAATCTTCTATTGGAGATAGTTTAGTCTACAACTCATAGATAGGTTTCGTAGGGTGATGCCTGCAAAATGTTAAGTCTGGAACTACATCGACGATAGTCGATGACTCGTAAAATGTTCTACAAGCCATACCTGGTGTCATAGGTGCAATTCCAGTGACCAGTTTTACTATTCCCTATTACCTACGAAAGCCTTCTACGATCGGTAGTTTTCCCTACTTCCTGTAGATGAGCCTTCGTAGGTTCTTTTGTCACCATTTATGATATTTTATTACTTTTTATTCCTATACGATGTGTTATGTATGTGAATTTCAGGTACCATGGCCCTAAAACCTAGGAAGAGTGAGATCCAAGCTACGTAGCGATATTTGAGAGATGAGCCCTCGGGCACCCAGGCTAGTTCTAAGGCTAGTGGGCCTTCGAGGACCTGGGTGTCCGGCCAGATGTGGGCACCAAGCGACCATAGACACATGTGTCTGTAAGACAGTTATGGTAGCCTTAAACTCAGGCCATCATGGTCCACCCTTCTCAGTCTGACAAGGAGGTGGCAGGGACAATAACTCTATACAGATAACTTCCTCTAGAGTGGGATCCGAGTTCGTGTCTGGAGAGGAGTCAGAGACTGAGTCTTCTCTAACACCCTGAGCACCACCCTCACCTCTAGATGCATTATCTAGCTAGTGATGCATGTGATAGGCCCGTACCATATTCGTGGAACCTTGGATTACCACTTCAGGGCTAGATAGTGTCCCAGACTCTAGGACACCACTACTTGATACAAATTATAGTGGTTGGTAGTGTCATCAGAGAAATACTCCCCTCCAATAGTTAGAGAGTTCGTTGCATCATATGCGTCCACCATTTTTGAGTTGGCTCCTCAGGGGAAGAGACCCCTCGCTTACCCGCGGTTGACATACATGAGAGTGCGAGGAGTACAGGTTACAATATCAGATCCCTCCATCCGTCGTATGCTTTTTGGTCCTTAGCACCAAGCTCCCAGGACCACTGCTGAGTTCAACCACAAGTTGGGGTAGACTCGGGACAAGGTTCTAATGAAAAATTTGGTCCGCGAGGTTATCCTGATAAGATGGGTCACTGATCATATTATTGAGCAAGGCTAGGACCCTAAGTGGGTATCTACATCATCGACGCCCATAGTGAAAGGGTCCCTAAGCTTTATCGACAAATTTTGGTGGGCTGTTGATAGATAGAGGATCTGGTTGAGACATGCAGATAACACCTTGACACTAGATCACGCTATATTGATTGCCAGTATGTTAGATGGCTATGAGATTGATTGGGCCCTATATAGGGTCTAGTCATCACACGGCTAATGAGACACCTGAAGGTACCTTACCCAAGCATCTTACATATATTAAGCATCCGTAGGCATAAAAACACAAAGATGAAATAGAAAACTAGGGGAAACAAGGCTAAGGTCCACAACTTAAAAATTATAAAGGAATATAAAAACAGGGTACCATAATAACATTTGTCCAAAAATACCTATAACATAAACTGAGAAGGGGCTAAGACATATTCAAGATAACCCTCGAATATATACATTGCAAAAGAAATATACAACTAGAAAATAAAATGCCTTTTACATCAATATAGAAAGGAAACTAGGTAATTGTCCCCAAACTTGAGGACTCACCAAATCTCCTCTTCAACGATCCAAAGCTAGCCACGTGAAGGATATCGAGGAGCGTCGATTCCTATGTGCTTAAAATCATGGAGGCATAGAAGCATGCATCAGTACTTTAAATATACTAGTATATAGGTATATAATACATGGCATGGAAAGAAATGAAAAAATAGATTCATGCTAAGTGTCTTGTTAAAATGATACATTTACAAGGGTATTAGTAAGTCATAGTGAAGACAATATCATACAAACATAAAAGACAACTTTAGAAAGAACATAATAGGATGCATGGATGAACATGTCGTGAATGATAAAATCAAATAAACTTGGAATATACATACAGGTGATCATTTAGATATTTTACTCTTATCATAGAACATAAAATAATGCACATGAGAAATAAAGAACATACCCTTACTTGAATGCATGATGAGTCACATGAACTTCAATTAGTGAGAAAGTGCATGTCATTATGAATAATTAAAATATTAATACCCTTGGGAGAATAATACATCACCTTACATAAAAGACTATTTTTATTATGGGAGAAATATTAATAATCATAATGGAGACTATCTTACACTTTTGTAGACATAGTAATATACCTTTAGGAGAAATACCATTTGAACTTGTGAAACAACGGATCATAGGATTTTTAAAACTTCTTTGAACATAATATGAAGGAACAATCATAAATAATCATAAAAGGACACCTTGGAAATATAAGGAGAACATGAACATATGTAAGAGAGACCATAAATGACATAAACCATATGAGCTAATCCATGGAGTCCCAATGTTTCCCCTACACCGAAAAAAAGGGAGAAGTCACTTTGCCCGAGTGAACTTCCTAATGCTTTAGTGGATCCACTAAGCCTTATGTAAATAGGGTACTCGCCTCTAGTTCTTGAACTCGGTACTCACCTCAAGCCCGAACTCAGGTAGTCGCCTTAAGCCCTCATCTTTAGGGTACTCATCTCATAGGGATTTGGGTAATCACCTTTAACCCCTTTACCTATGGTGGCACGTAGTTTTAGGACTTGGGTATTTGCCTCTAGTCCCCTCGGTGCTAGACGGTGCTCTCACAAGAGTAGGAAAATTATAAGTCATAGTATCATACATAAAACCATTCCAAGTCATGTGGGAGGGCAATTAATCCACTCCCCAACCCATTGATATCATAAAGTCAAAGTCGTGGTATAGCTCCTTAATCATATGTTAGATGGCAGATCCTCTACCATCAGCATTAATTCTTGACTCCAATGAGTCTAGTCCTAAATAACATAATGAGATGAGTTTAGGCATGACATGTATAAACTTGTACATCATAGTGAAACCATAGTTTTTACATATAACTTGAATATCATTCTAAGAACATGTCATGTCATAGGATATCTCATGATGCAATGCACTAATACATGTAAAATTAGCTTTAAGATTTTGAAACATGAAGGAAATATATATACCCATATGTATCATGACAACCCACCCATACTTGAAGTAACCCATAAACCAATTTACAAACCCATTACTTGAAATCAATGAGATATATGAGTCAATACACCAATTCATCAAATTAATGTGATTTAGACTTGATTCATATACAATAATAATAAAGAAAGTATGAACTTAAGTAAAATCAAGAAACCCTCCATAAACTTCACAACCCAAAATTCCATAAGCAAAAATCACAATTAGTCATGCAATCATGAATATTACTAGCTACTCATGTATAAGAATAGTAAGATTAACCAATTTAAAAGAAAGTTTAAGGAATCCATCAAATATCTTTAAAACCCTAGCTTCCATAATATATGAATCTAAGACATAACATTCTTCTCATGGAATTAAACATTATTTCATAATAATATGGGCTAACAAACATCAATAAATAATTCAAATCAACATAATATGGTCCTTGTAAAACTCTAACTAGAAATTCATGAATTTCAACTCAATATGCTTCATAGGTCATAATATAATACTCATATTCACAAATTACATCACTAAACCAACTTTCCAAAACTTCACAACATACATAACCCATGGGTCAAATTTAAAGTAAGAAACTTGAGCTTTGTGAAGGGAAGAGGCTTCACAAATCAAACCCACATACCTTAGCCAAAGATTTAAGGAAGAAATCACAAATTTCTATTAGGAAAACCCTACCTTGTCTTTAATGGCATACCTTAGGAAAATTGACAAGAGTTTTGGAAATTACGTTTTGAAGAATGGTTTAGGATTAGGGTCATTTGGGGGAGTTTTTTTTAATGATATAGTACGTGTGGGAAGTCAAAACAACACGGGATTGGGATTAAGGTGTGAGGAAAGGGCTAAAATATCCCTTTTAAAACTGGCCGGACAGTTTCACGAAAGCCTATTTATGGGACATAAGTCAATCCACGGCCCATAGAGTGGGTCATATAAACTGAAAGCTTGATAGCGCTTCACTAAAATGGGCATAACTTCTTAGTCCGAACTCCAAATGAGGTGAAATCAAATGCATTGAAAAAATAATTCAAAAAGCTTTCATTTGTTAGGTCACAAAGAATCTAATTTGATATGTGCTAAGAGATGTGATAATTTAAAGTTGACACATATGTGAACTCATGCTAGAACTTATGTGATTGGTATCGCTTGCACGTGACTTGATGGAAAAGGGTCTTAGAAATGCATGATGGGTCATGAAGGGGTTATATGAGGCTATTAAGGGATTAGGAAGGCTTGGAACTTCCCTTATAAAGCCACTATATAGGACCACAAGACCTTATTTACGATTTATGGTCTATTTTATGGGTTGTAGATAAGGTCTCATCTGATGCCATTTTGGAGACAAAAATCTTTCTCTGAATCGCCTTCTATGACCAAAACTATGGCTCATAATTTATTTCATCGGTCATCTGATAGGTCATGTATTTAATCCCTAAATATGTCAAATTTCACTTAATCTAACCTTCAATCCATGAGCACCACTTACAACCGGTAGAACTTTTTATGGCTTATAGAACCCCTCATAACAAATGGCACTTCAGAAGATTTTTAGGACTTTTTTCTAGAACTTTTCATAATTCTCAAAGGTTGGGCCTTATAGGCCCACCTAATTGTGGAGCAGATTCATGAGGCAGGCCTATAGAGGTCCACCTCAATCCCCTTTCGTGCTTCATATATCGTCTCTACATACTGATGGTGGTGGAGATTCTTCACCACTTGGACACGTCAATCAAGGTTTAGGGGATATTGGATACCAGCCTGATAAAGGTTGATAAGAATCTGGTGGCTCTCTAGCAAACACCATACCTTCCAGTCCATGTGCTAGAGATATTCGCCGTAGTGCCACCATCTAAGCCTTCATCTTTTTCCACTGCTATTACTCTCACTACTAAGGGGTCTCCACATACCGAGGCTAATAAAGATGGGGCGCCCTAGGTCGTGCCCGCACAATCTCTAGCTCTTAACATGGTATACATGTCAGTGACATCTATTCAGGCCCTAACACAGAGACAGGCACATTTTGACTCTCAGTTGACTCAGTTGTTATAGAAATATTGACCCTAGGTTCACCAGGACATTTAAAAGGTTGAGGCACATATGCAAACATAATGTGTGGCTATTATCTAGGAGAGGATTACACTAGTATATAGCTGCATTGATGTGTTTGAGAGTCTAGTAGAGCAGAGCCTTAGTTCAGTCCGGCCTACTAACATGACATCTATTCGGCCGGAGATCCAGCAGTGCTTGTACTTCTATCATTGGATCCTATTGAAAGGTTGTTGATCTATTTGGTCCTGAGGATACACCACTCCGCTCCCTCAGAAAGTTGCCTTGTGCTAATTATCTAGATGCTATGAGGTAAGAGTCAGGGATTACAGAGGAGGAGCAACTTAAGATTGTGAGATTTCACTCCATGTAGGATGAGGAGGCATAACAGACATGGGAGTTTATGAGGATGAGGAGTGTTGGACCCTCCAGACAAACTGTTGTTACTCAGAAGACCACTAGGCAAGTTGAGGGTGGTCAGTCACAGCCACAGACCGGCGCTTAGGTGCCCAGGTATGTTTCTTTTGACCAATATGCTTTGATATTATTATATTTTGTGCATTGAGGACAATGCAAACTCTTTTCGATGAGGTGTGGGTAGCTATCGACCTCAGTGAAGTATGAGCAACTATGGCCTATAAATATCTCAAATTTTGTGTTCGATATATTTTCTTGCAGGTGCTCTTTCTTTAAGGACGTTAAACCAACACATTTAGGGTATGTACTAGTAGTATGTAGTACCAAAGTCTATGCATATGTTAGTTTTTTGTGAAAAATAATACCCACCAAATTTTTGTTAGATAGTCTTAATAATAACCATGTGATATTGATTATTGATAGTGCTTGTTATGATAGGTAAAGTTTAATTCTATTGAAAAGCATGATCTGAGAGTTTATATTGATAGTGTAATCAGTGTTATGTGTGAGTGAGCTTTCTTTACTTATTTCTTATACTGCGTTTGAATTTAGAACTTGCCCTGTTACTCTGACTTAGACTATATAGGTTAGTTGGTTAGGAAAGGATCTTAGGTTATTGTTCATATTAGTCCACTTAGCCTAAATAACAAACCAAATGCTTAATATATCTCTTGATACCGATATTTGAGCTTTGCATGCATCCCTTTCTTTTTAAAAACCTAAGTAACCTAACCCTGTTGAATGTGAAATCTTTAAATTGGCCATGGTCCTTCCTTGAATATTGCGTAACTTGACTGAGCCAAAAAGCTTAAGTTGAGGGTGGCTACCAAAAGTAGCCCTTGTTCATAGGTTGGATATTATGCACCTCAACTCAGGACAAAAGCCTAAGTTAAGGGTGGCTGGGGTAAGAGTAATCACATTAAATAGGGTGGAAGCTAGTGATATATGAAAAGAGGGCGTGAATATGCTATAGGTGCAAGAAAAATGAGTAAATGCCTAAATAATGAGCTAAAAAGAAAAAGAATCTAAAAATAGAAAACAATGAGCTAAAAATGCGAGTAAGGCACCCAAAAAAACTTGAAATAGGAAAAGGGGAGAACGAGTTGAAAAATGATAGAATTGGTAGGGAAAAGTGTAGAATATGCAGTTTCAAGGAGGGTCATTAGTTATTATGTTCTCAAAAACATCATACCAAAGACCCCGAGCCTACCTTACAAGCCAAGAAAGTCCTATAATTATCCTTGTCTAAGTAGTCGAAGGTCATAGTTATAAGTATAAGGGATAACATATGGTATTAATCATAGTTTTTGAATATTTATTGTGAGTGTGAGTGATTTTGTTTAGCACCAAGCATCTAATCTGAAAATACTTTCATGAGTAGGATATAACACTTCTTTTTGTGAGGACACTTGCATTGCACTGTTGATTCTAGGCTATCTCAGTGATTATTGCTTATTTTTTGGCACCTTGCTTGTCATAGTTACATTGTCACATGTATTGGTCTACACTTGTTTTTTTGGTAACTATCTGATATGTATAAATAAGTTAAAGTAGGTATCTGTGCCTGATTTGGAGATCATATGTGCCATTAGATTGAGGTTTGTGTATTACTATACTATTTATGTAGATTGAGTCCATAGCTTGAGAAAAAGCAACAATTTTAAGTTGAGGATGTTGATCTCCTGTCAAATACAACACTTTTGATACATAAAACATAGAATTTTGTGTGTTCTCAAAGTAGTGCTGGTGGATTTGATATGTTTTTATGTTAGTTTTTCAGGATTATCGGATTTGGCATGATTTTGGGCAAAGTCTTTCAGATGCTAAATTTTGAGGAAGTATGAAACAGTCTATGGGTTGTGAATACTTCCATGAGCCGTAAAGTGGTTTTGTGGTTAAGATCTAGTAAAGGACCTCTTTTCTGAAGTTGCATCTATGAACTGTCAGACGAGCCATAGAATATTATATGAGTCGTGGATTAGGTTTCATGCCTTGATGATCAAAATATGAAGAGTTTCTGGAAATCAATTAGGCAAAACCCTATATGGGCTACAATTCTAAATATAGCTCGTAGAAAAGTCTTGTAGAAGTAATAGATAGTTTTTAAGAATGAAGATTACGAAGCCCACCTACGGTCCGTAGAAGTTTCTATGGCCCATAACCCCGATCGTAAAGCCTATCGAGTCCAGTTTTTCTATTTTGTTTTTGACTTGTATTTTACTTATTATAAATAGATTTTTAGATAGAAAAGGACAAATACACACACAAGGTACTTGAGAAACAACGTTGTTACTTCATACTTTCTGATTTTGACATAAAAACAATACTTTGTGATTTCTAGTGAAGAATTTAGGATTTCTTCTCCTTAACTTTATTATTATAAGTTCTTAATTATATTATTCTATATCATGATCCTTTCATCTATAATGCATAGCTAAATCCACAACTAGGATTGTGGAAACCATGAAGTAACAAGGTAAAATCGGATAATCCATAATTCTTGAAAAGTGTGCATGCATGTATTAGTTAATTCTCTTTGTTTTGATTGCTTTTTTAATATTGGCCAACATTAGAACTCTCCTAATTGTTAATGACTAGATCAAGGTAGTAATGAATGAGAAAAGAGATTAATTAATAGGATTCAATGTGGTCCCTCTCGTCTAATCAACTGAACTGAATCAAGGGGAGGTTATTCTTGAATAATAGGTAAGCTTAATAATGTCACACTGTGGGGATAGATCAAGTCACATAGTGAAATTTACCTCTCGCCTGGATCAAATTATTTGGTATACCTAACTTATCATTCTGCATGCTGCACACTAGAAAAGATTATGGTTTTCTGGTAGTACCAAGTTAGGAATCATAGGGATACAATACCCTAGTTACTTCTCTCACTGGTTTCATAACACTTGTTCTAGTTTAGGTTTACTTTCTTGCAATTACAATCCCCCTTCCGGAGATAAGTAGATTAATTCACTTAACTAGCTTGCAATTACTCTAAGTCTGACCATATTCCCTATGGGATTCCACCCTATCCTTGGTTAGGTTATATATCTTGACAATGACTACTTAAACCATCAAAAAGGATGTGCAGCTTTGGCAGCATCAAAAATATATATTAGTACTCTTGAAATGTACTAAGAGTGTGAAATGCAATGCAAACACAAAATTGTAATCCCATTATTCATAAGTAAACATACATACATATATATATATATATATATATATATATACCATGAGCTTAACATGAACAACGAATAATGCTCAATATAAATGAGAATAAATACATGAAAGATCATGTGTGACAGAACCATATCATAGAGTCATAAACTCGTGAGAGTGGACCTACACCGATATATAAGACCATGTGAGCTATTATATAGAATCTAACATAACCCCCTATGATGGCATGGGGTGACCACTTGCCTTGTGAAAATCCATCACTTCGCATGCATTATTATATGACATATATAGTCTACGTGGATTCAGTAGCCTAGCCTATAAGGTCTCCTACCGTGGCACATAGTTAATAGGGTAAAAGGTTACTTCAAAGGTTCCCTGACTGAATGTATCACGATGCCTCATTAGTGCTAAGTTATCCGATAGAATTTTTAAATCATAACTTAGTCAATTTATGATACCTAGAATGATAAGTAGCAAAATCTTTAGAGTAGCTCGAACTTTAAGAACCACCAAGTGAGAATTGTCTTTTCTTCTTAGGGACCTTCTTAAACATCCATTAGCGCAATTGTCAATATGTTTATATCTTTGACGAAACATAGCCTTAAAACTTTTCTTAATTCCCTAATCATCATCATAAATCATGTAAAATGTAACTTAAAACTAGGTGGACGAAGTCCTTAAGTTGGGAAAATCATAAATCATGAAATTAGGCATAATCATAGGAACATATGCTTATTAAAAACATGATAAAATAACCCACACTTCATCATTCAAAATATTCATCATTGCAGTCATCATCAATAACTAAAATATATGCAAATACTTAGTAAAATATCATAGGATATCATTGGGACCATTTAATAGCACAAATATCATGAAATCGACATTAGTATTCATATAAAGTAGAAGTAACTCAAAGAAAAGGTAAAACACATTATGTAGGATTTTGTTGGCAATTTGATCCATTATCAGAGAGCAATCCTGACCCTGACGGATCATTCCTTTTTTCGAATCAAATTCATATTCCTTGGTAAGCTCTAGGAAGAAGAAATTTGTTGTTGGATAAGGAACACCTTTGAACCATAGCCTTTTTAGCTTGTTCTTGAAGAGAGGATGTGAAACGCCCCAAAAAGGCCCCAAAATGTGCTTTGAAAATGCCCATAATCGTAATTTTCTTATATTTCAAAATTCATACGTAATATCAAACATCCGACTTAATATCCTTGATCAGAGAGCATAATTGAGTGGGAAATAGGTATAACACCAATTTTAGAAGACCCCTAGCAAAAAAATAATTTTTGAAATTTTCCATTTCCAGAAGCTATTCGCGACAGCTCCGCACGCGGACCTATCATGGAGCAGTTTTATGACTTCTTTATTTTTCCTATTTTGGCCTAAGGCATTGGGTCCTGGACCATGCCCTCATATGCATTAAAATACCTATACTTAGCCATTTTGAAATTCTATATCATTCAAGACACTCTCAAAATCCTCTTTAGCACTTAACCAAATATTTCATCCAAATTTGAGTGTCCAAGCTTAACACCGGATTTTAAGAACTTCATTCAAGCTTCAAGTTCTCTTCTAGTCTACACCAAGAAAACCCAAGTCTAAGGTATGTAGGTTTAAACTATTAGGTCCTTTCACCCATGATATTCAATCTTCCTATCTTATGAACATTGCATATTTTCAAGTTATATTATCTATTTGTATCTTTTATTAGGGATTATAAGCATGAAATGTTGGGGTTTTATGAAATGTTGATTAAATATGTATGTTTATTTATCTCAAGCTTATACTATAAGTTTGTTTTGTATATAGAGACCATGTATATTTTGGGTTATGAAACTATGATCTATTATGAGATTTGATAATGAATTTCAAGGTATTTCACATGAGAGTTTTGCAATATGTTCATGGGTTGATTTGCATTGAGTTTTCTCACATGATTTCAATCTTGGATTGAATGATTTTGAACAAGCATTTACACCCATACAGTGTTTGATAAAATGTCAAGTCAAATATTCTTAAGCTATTTACATATTTTATAAGTCAATTGACTTCATGAGCAAAAAGGGGTGCCTTCTCCCTCTCCTCAAGGAGATTTTAGTCAATTCCCCTCTGAAAAGATTGGAAGTAGAAGGAAGGAGCGCTGGAGTAGTAAGAAAGAAAGAGGTAGGTATTGGCCAGCCCAAATTCATTTAAGGCGGGACTTTCTGGTCAAACTTCGGATCGTTTGGGCGACTTTCTTAAAGTTGGTTTCTCAGGTCCTCGCTCATAGATGTGAATTGAAAAAGCAAGCCCGAATTCTTGTTAGTTAGGATCTATAGTCTGGTTCCTGTCTATCTTATTAGCGGGAAGCGGTTCTTCATTAGGATAGGTTAGGATAAGTGAGAATAAGATGATTGGATGAACACCTGGCGCTGCCAGGAAGGTTGCCGAGAGTTTGGAGCCCCTCGCCTTTGAGTACAGCAGCAGCCCAGACATAGACTGAATTAGGGGCCTAAACTCTTGACTAGATTGTCCATGGAAAGGTTTTGTCAACTAAGATCTGACTCCCCCTGTGCAGGAGTTCAGTTAGTTTATCAGAATCAAAGTAAAGAAGATAATAATGGCCTTTTCTTTGGTGATCGAAGATCGAATTATAGAAAGAATTAAAATTAAAGTTGAGTATAGCTCTTTCTTTGACCTATATTTATATTCCTGATTACGAATCGAGAAGCCATTGATGGTTTATATCCACAGCTGACGCAACTCTGTATCGACGCCTCACTACTACTTTCATTTTTCAATTAATTAACGGCTAAGCGATTTCATAACCTGAGCTTTCCTTAACCAGCTGACCTTACTTCGTAACCTTAGCCTCCCCAGAGATTTTTATTGGTTGTTGACCAATTTTCAAAAATAAGCTCTTTTGGTCATATGAACTTTAAATTCAGTTTCATATTTGATTTTTAATCGAAATGATAGAGACTGAATTTTATTTAGGTTAATCTAGGCCAGAGAAAAACCTACGTCAAGATAATCCCGCCTATGAAACACTTTGGTAATGCTCCCAAATAAGGAATCAGAGCACATGTTTTTTTCCTTATCTTATCTTTCATAATATTAACTCCTATTTATTCATTTATCTATGCCACGCCAGATGTTCTATGGATACAAGCTATTTAAAGCTCCGAAGGATGATTTTTTTGATTCTGGACCATGAGAGTTATTTCTTTCTATCTCAATCTTTTAACCAATCATAGGTATTGGTATATACCCCGATTTCGTTCTTTCATTAGCAGTTGATAAGGTCGAATTTATTCTATCTGAATATGGGCTATTAAGTATGTTACGAATTCATGAAATTATTTATGATTATTTAAGTAAGAAGTTAAGCCCTATCTCCACGATTTTGCCTCTTGTGAGCCTTTTATGTTAATGCAAGGATAATGTTTAATAATGATTTATTCTCATGTTTCAAGTTAGGCTTACCATTAGAGGTTAAGTATGTCTAAGAGCTACTCATGTCATGATTCCATGTTTATTGAAAGTTATTAAAGTATGATTATTATAAGTATTCTGTGGGATTAGACTTAGCACCGATGGTTGGAAGGTTTGTTGTCTTTCCTTTAAACTATGTGCTAACATAAGATTATGTTATACCCTTGCTATACTAGTGGATCTATTTAGTGCACTTTCTCTTGAAGTTTTTCCTGAAATGGGATGGGCTCCAATAAGGTGAAGTTTCTCATAAAATCCTTTCTGAAATGGGATGGGCTCCCATAAGAAAGGTCACTTATTTGAAATGGGACAGGCTCCCGTAAGGTGAAGTATGGTTTATCTTGGCTCGAAGACCACCTTTTTACCTGTGAGGGGTAATCATCGAGATTCCAAGTTATAGCTCGCTTTTTTTTATTCTATGTTTGTTGAGGTCTCTTCCCACACATATGTTATGATCTATGCAAGTTGAGTGATTTACAGACATGTTTTACGTCAAGCATTGATCATGCATGACATATTGAAATTATGCTCATCTTTTGCCTATTACTATGCATTTTGACCATATTAGCTTATGTCTTGTTGCATTACATCCAACATACTTAGTACATTAAAATGTACTAACACATACTCTATGTCTATATGATGTTACCATGTAGAAATCAGAGCTCCTAATGATTATCCTCCATGTGGCTAGTTTTGGCATCTTGAAGATAAGCCTTTGGTGGGTCCTAAAGTTCAGGGACACTAGCTTATCTACTCTGGCTTATGTTATTTCTCTATGTTGATCCTTGATACTATGAGGGTGAGCCCGAAACGTGTCTTGGTCCCCTCCCAATCTATGCTTAGAGGTATTGCTGGAACAATTGATATATCTATGCTTTGATATTTGACTCTTTATGCTTTATAAATGTCAAGACTTCCCTTAGTCCCTTTTTTACTTGTTTATATGCTTCTTGTTGTTTACTTTGCTTCCGCGACCAAGGATGTGTAATTGATATGCTAAGAGATTTGTCTGGGTCCCTTCGGGTTTCGATTTGCCGTGTCATGTCTAGGCCCTGAACTTGGATCGTGACAAACTTGATATTAGAGCACTAGGTTGTTAATGGTCCTTGAAATCCAACACACCACTTTGATTAGAATCTTGTTCATGATTGTGAAGTGCACCACAACTATGAGTAAGAGGCTATGAGGTGTTTTAGGATATGTTTCCTTTCTTGATGATCTATGTCGCAGTATAGAAGTTAAAGTAAGGGTTTTTCCTCTAATGAATGTTCTTTGCTATTCTAGATTATGTCTATTACAAGATGAAGAAGAGCTCATACTGTTGAGGAGTAACCGGCCCCTCCCGCTCCTCAAGTGCCTCAAGATAGGGGAATAGCCTATGAAGAGATTTTGGATGCTATTACCTTATTGGTCGATGCCATGATTAATCAAATCAAACAAGGGGCCCAAGCCCCTCATACTCCTACTCTGGATGCAAGGGTGAGGAATTTTACTAGGATGAACCCACCGGAGTTCCATAGGTCCAAGGTGGATGAGGATTCACAAGAATTCATTGATGAGGTGTATAAGGTGTTGTTCATTACAGTTGTTAAATCGAAGAAGCAAATGGAGTTGGCCTACAAACTCAAAGGGATGGCTCAAATATGGTTCACTCAATGGAAGATGGAGAAGGGGAATAGGGATGCTATCCCTTGGGAAGAGTTTAAAGAAGCATTTCTCAACCAATTCTTCCTAATTGAGCTTAGGAAGGAGAAAATGATGGAATTTATGAATCCAAAGCAAGGGTCTATGAGTGTGAGGGAGTACGCCCTCAAGTTCAACCAACTCTCCAAGTATGCTCCTCAATTGGTTTTCGAGCCAAGGTCAAGAATGAACAAATTTGTGTCGGGTGTATCTGACTTAGTGAATGAGGAGTGTCGAACTGCCATGCTTGTAGGTGATATGGATTTATCCTACCTAATGACATATGCCTAACAATTGGAGGGGGAAAATCTTAGAAAGAGAAGGTTGGTGAGTCTAAGAGGACCCGTCTTGAAGGTGGATTCCAAGGTTCTAAAGGTGGACGGTTTCCTCAAGGCCACAAGTTCCAAGGACTAGGGTCATCTAATGCTTCCAACAAGAGGTTTTCCAATGATAGGGTGCCTAATCAATGGTTCCAAGGAGGTAATGGAGGAGTAGTAAAGCCTAGATGTCAAACTTGTGAAAAGAATCATAGTTGTCCTTGTTTGAGAAATTCAAATGCTTGCTTTGGTTGTGGTGAAGTTAGCCACAAGATTATTGATGGTCCTCATGCTCAACCTAAGGGTGGGAATGCTTGTCCACAAGGTCAAGTTGCAAATGTGGGTCAAAGGGGAAAGGAGGCTAACAAGGGGGTGCTCTAAGGAAAAATAGGTTCTATGCTCTTCAAGGAAGACAAGGGGTAGATTAGGTGCCTGATGACGTCACTAGTATGTTAAAGGTTTTTAATTTTGATATGTATGTATTGATAGACTCGGGTGCCATTCTTTCTTTTATTACTCCTTTTGTTGGCAAAAAGCTTCATGTTAGCCCCAAATTATTGTGTAAACCCTATGAATTGTCTACCCCCATTGGTGAGTCTATTGTTGCTAAAACAAAGTCTATAGAAATTGTCCCAAATTCATTTTGCATAAAATCTTGCCTTGTGATTTTGTTGAGTTAGATATGTTGGATTTTGATGTCATTCTTGGGATGGATTGGTTGCATTTATATTATGCTTCTATTGATTGTAGAACCCATAGGGTTAAACTCCAATTCCCACATGAATCCATACTTGAGTGGGAAAGTTGTGATGTGGTGGTCAAGGGTGGATTCATTTCTTGTATTAGAGCTCAAAAATTGATTCCTAAGGTTTGTCTCTATTATCTTGTGAGGGTTAGGGATGTTGAATCCAAAGTCCTTCCTATGGAGTAGGTTCCAGTGGTTAATGAGTTCCTTTATGTCTTTCCTAATGAGCTCACCAGTTTTCCTCCCAAAAGAGAAATAGGTTTTGGTATGGACCTTCTTTCCGATACTCAACCCATTTTTATTCCACCTTACCATATAGCCCCAGTGGAGTTGAAGGAGTAATTGAGAGATTTGTTGGAGAAAGGTTTTACAAGGCCTAGTAAATCACCTTGGGGTACACCAGTATTATTTTTGAAAAAGAAGGATGGTTCTCTTAGAATGTGCATTGATTACTGGTAACTTAATAGGGTCACCGTCAAGAATAAGTACCATCTACCAAGGATTGATGACATTTTTGATCAACTTCAAGGGGTTAGTTATTTCTCTGAGATTGATCTTTGGTTCGAGTATCACCAAGTGAAAGTGAGGGAGTGTGACATTCCCGAGACAGCCTTCTGGAATTGTTAATGACACTTTGAGTTTGTGGTTATGTCCTTTGGGTTGACTAATGCACCGACTATATTCATGGATCTTATGAATAGGGTGTTTATTGTGGTGGTTTTATTGATGATATCTTGATCTATTCCCATAGTGACGAGGAGCATATGGATCACTTGAGAATGGTGTTACAAATCTTGAGAGAGGAGAGATTGTATGCTAAATATGAAAAATGTGAGTTTTGATTAAAAGAGGTTGGTTTTCTTGGGCATGTGGTGTCGGGTGATGGCATTAAGGTGGATCCTAAGAAGACAGATGTGATTAGAAATTGGCCTAAACCTTTGACTCCATCGGATATTACAAGGTTTATAGGTTTGGTAGGTTTTACCAGAGGTTTGTAAATGATTTTTTTTCTATTGATTCTCCCATGACTAAGTTGACACAAAAGAAGGCGAAATTTGTATGGACCAATGAGTATGGAAAGAGTTTCCAAACTTTGAAAGATTAGCTTTTCTCCACTCCTATCTTGGCTCTACCAGAAGGCTTGGAAGGATTTATTGTATATTGTGATGCCTCAAGAATTAGTTTGAGGTGTGTTTTGTCACAAAGTGGTAAGATGATAGCATATGCTTCTGGATAACTTAAGGTACATGAGGAGAATTACCCCCCCCCCCCCTCATGATCTTAAATTGGTGGTTATGGTATTTGCATTGAAAATTTGGCCACTACTTGCATGGAGTGCCTTTGTCTACCATTTTGGATCATGGTGCTCAATTCACTTCTCACTCTTGGAGGTCCTTACAGAGAGGTCTTAGCACCAAGGTAAAGTTTATCATGGTAGTTCACACTCAAACGGATGGCCAAGCATGAGAGAACTATCCAAACTCTTGAGGATATGCCTAGAGCTTGAGTTTTGGAGTTTAAGGGTAGTTGGGATAATCATCTTCCATTCATTGAATTTACTTACAACAATTGTTACCACTCAAGCATTAGTATGGATCTTTTTTAGGCTCTTTATGGTAGGCGTTGTAGATCCCCGGTTGGGTGATTTAAAGTGGGGGAGATGGCTTTGCTAGGTTTGGGTTTGGTCATTGAGGCCTTGGAGAAGGTGAGGTTAATAAGGGATAAGGGCTAAAAAGAGGGATATTTTTTTCAAAAAGGTTCAAGGCTTATAATTAAGGTTGCTAATAAAAAGATTAGGCTCAAAAGGTACACTAGGGATAAAATCAGTGCATTTGATGGCTATTTAGGCTAAGTGGACTCAGTTCAAACCAAAGAATACCTAAGATCATTTTCCCAACCAAAGTCTATCAAGACCAACATTTCAAGACCAACAAGGCAAGTTCTAAGTGACACAAGTATACACAAGGAACAAAAAAAAAACACAACACAAATGACATTCAAATTAAACAAGAAGGGATCAATATCAATCTCAAGTAGGCTACAAGGGACTCATTTTTCAAATATATCCATCTTGCAAGCAAGAGTCACAAAAAGAGTCAACATGTTGTCTCAAAATCATCCCAAAACTATTTAAGTTTCAAAAATTGGAGGGGTATATATTTTTCATAATCTGCAACACTTAACTCAATGTGCTAGTACCAAATAAGTCACAATCCTAATGTATAGCTCCAACGAGAGTCAATGGCGACTCAGACTTCACCAAAGACCATATTCTACACACACACCCAATCGACAATTTGCTCTTAAGAATGTTTTCACTCAAACCAACATTGGGAACCATCGAGTATACAAATCATTAAAAGGAAAAATAAGAACCTACCAAATGTACTAAAATAGCTAAAACTAAACGCAATATGCACAAGCACGACAAGGGCACATCATCAACACAAAACAAGTAAGAGTCTACAAGTTCCAACAAAACCAAAGTGTATAAAATAGGAAACAAGAGTCATAATTAAATCATAAAAGCACCCCCAACTAATTATGATGTTGTATCCTCACAATACAATCACAAAATAAAAGAGAATATAAGGGACTCCCTAAAATGATCACTCTGTGCTTGAGCTTGAAGAGCTGGCCAACTTATCATCGAGATTTGAAGAACTAGACCCATACATCTGCCTTAACTTGCCCATTATCTTGTTCATGAATCTACACTTTTTCTTCTCATTCTTCTTTAACTTTACCTGCCTCTACTCTAGCTTTCCCAGCCTTTGACTCATCTGCTCAAACTGGTGACTTATAGCTCTCTGAGTGTCTACAATAGATGCAAGTGTAGGCTGATCATTTGTTATAGCTTTTGGTGGTCCTGTAGGAAGGCTTGCAACTAGTTTCCTAAACTATTCATCCATCCTATGAATATGGGAGGACAAGTATCTCATAGTAGGAGGACCAAACTAAAGTGGTCCTAAAGAAACTAAAGGACCTAGGAGGACAAAACTAAAGTAATCCTGAAGAAACTAAAGGACTTGCAGCTCCTAAAGTAGACTCATTGTCTTTGATCCTAGATTTGTGAACTATCTAAAAGAGTGATCTAGAGCATCAATTTGTCTATTCTTCTATCCTCTTAGGCCACATCTCTTCTTCAATGGATAGATAGCTTTGGCCAGCTTTTTCTCCTCATCAGTGGGTAGGAAAGACACACGCGCCTCATAACATAATTAGAAATCTATGAGGGGTACGTTAAGCTCTTGCCCCTATTTTGGGCCACTTTTGCAATCTAATCCACTATAGTATATATCATATTAACCTGAAGACCATCCACTATAGTTGTTATGACAAGTGCATAGTTCAAACTCACCTCAGTGTTATATGTGGAGGGAATGACCCAAGCACATATGATGGAAAGACAACATCTATCTTCCACCGTGAACTCATGTGAGTCAATACCTCTATGTGAAGTGAACCACTCCAGGGGAACTCCATCATGCATCTTGTCAACCAACCGCTGAGCACCTAACTTTTGATATCTCTTATTGTGTACCCGATTGTCAACACCTAGAAGCGATAGTTATTGCGCTGAAATCAACTTTCACTCCTTAGATCATGGTGCCTATACCCTCTCTAGAGTTAGTCTCTACGGCATTGGCGTAGAACTCGGTGACTATGGTGTGGTTGGCTTTGATAGGTTCATAGTAAAAGTATATCAAACACAAAGTTTGTAATTAGCCGAAGAACTCTGATATCTTTTCTTCTACTTTGTCCAAAAAATGTTCCCTATCACTAATTACTGTTCTGCCTAGGTATTCATCATACTTTTAGGTACATTGGGCTTAGAGAAATTGGCTTTGATCAAAGTAGGCAACTTCTTCTCCTTTTGGGTCAATTTTGGCATCATGAATTATGTTGTTGAAATCCATGTTCAACCAATAAATCCTGCAATGCAAAGCCAACACGACAAAAACATCTTATATACATTTAAATCATGCATTAGGAAGCATGTAAGCTAAGAGAAATGATTGGAAGAAATTTAAATTGGCAATAAAGCATGTTGTTTTTGAAGGGTGGCCAATCACTCTCTACACTTGTAGCCTCAAAGTCACGATCGCGGAGATCTATTCACCTTAGGCTTCCATGTTTAGCAGGAAATAATTTTTGCTTGCGGATAGCCAAGAGTTTCAAAAATTAGCACAATCGCAACACAGGGTCCGTGTTCACGGAGAATAGTAATTGCCTTCCTCAAATTTTGTCAGACATTTTGTCAAACACTTGGTAGACATACATTAATATCATCGTTTTGACAACAAAACACCACCACACCTAGCCCTAAAAACATACAAGCACTACCCTAGCGACACTCAATTATTCAAAAGATCAATTCATGTCAATTTTCAATATTTACGCACAAGAATTGGCTTTGAAAATGCCCAGAAAAATGACACTACAGTGACACACATACATACTCAAAACCAAAGAAAATAGGGTGCGGGGGGATAGCATGGCTCTAATAGTGTGACATCACAATTCAAAGAATTCAACATGTTAGACATTCAGCACTGAATCATGGCTGCATAATTTTTCCATTGCTGAAGAAGAATGGAGAAAGGGTAGGAAGAACATACCTTTACATGAAGAACTAAAAACGAATAAAAGAGAACTTGAACTTTTCTTGAGTATTTGTGTCAACACAAATTCTGAAAACTTGTTATCTTATTTTAATTTTTAGCTCAATTTTGTGTTCTTTTTTTCTCTAAAAGTATAGTACAAGTCACAAATGACTTGTCTTTTCATTTAATTGCACCTGTACACCCTCCGTCTTCACGGATCTATAGGCGTAATTGCGCCTCAATACATTTGTGCACTCCGCAATCATGAATATTTGACCACCTTCACGGATGTCGACTAAGTGCCCAAATGGGCCAAGTTTCTGCAACTTTGGGTGATCCCAGGCCTAATTGGATGGTTCATCCTGGTGCAATAGGTGATCATGGGCCCCAAAGTGTCGTCAAAATGACCTATTTTTATCATTTTTCCACATTCTGTTGGTGTTTCCACCCACTTCTTCAACTCCAATCATCTTGACACTTCAAAACCTATGCAATACCACTGCCAAAGACTTGAAAGTATTAAAGGTTAGGAGAAAATCAAAAATGAAAATTAAGAATATATTCTAAAAAAGTTTTAAATGCAATAATTTATTAAAATATGAACAAAAATTGAATCACTACCCATTTGTGTTTCCACTTTGAGGCACTGAATTCCTCCCCAATTTTAAGATGATTTGCCATTTGAGCTCATGAGTAGGGTGATGACAGACCATCAACATTTTTCACCGGTCTCTCCACTTTGAGGACTTGAACTATCTACGCAATTTGTCATCAACTTTCCTTTTAGGTTCCTTGGGTAGACATGGGAATGTCAAGAGTTCTTTTTCAAAATAAGCTTCACATTTTGTGGCCCTTAAGTAGACAACACTCCTAACTTCAAATAAACAAAAGTAGCCATTTAATATTTCCATGGCTTACACTTGTAACTTTAGTATCATTTCATCAATTTTGGCCTCATAGATGATTATTGGACTTCAACAAATGGATAGGCCCTATATCTCTTCCGCAATAAGTTTCACTCTTTTTTTTAGGCTCCAACTCATAGTTGGACACCTTTGAGATGGGGGCCTCACTCACTTCATTGCTTAGTTTCAAGTCGACCTCCAAAACATCAACTTCTCTTATGAATCGGTCCAACTCGTAACCTCTAGCAACAAGCAAGCTCTTAAGATCATCACTCATATTGAGCAATTGGTGCATTTGGACCACTTCTCTGGCAAGTCTAAGACTCAAGTTGGTGAGCCAATCTTGACTTAGAACACTTTCATCCCCATTCACTTCCTCAACACCATTTTATTCACCGCGAAGTACAATACTCCGACGTAGATAGAAAAAGAGCTTATATTCCTCAAGAAAGCATTCATCATAGTTATACATACAACAAAAATAAAACCACAGAAAACAAAAAGAATTACTCACTAATCAAATCAAAAAAAGTAGACTACAAGTCCTAAATCAACTCAATACGCCTATTGATCCCAAACAACAGTGCCATTTTTTTATGTCGCTCAACTCGACTACTCAAAAGAAGCAGGGGCGACCATTATCAGCATATTACTCAACTTTAAAGGTTGGGGTCAAATCCCACAAGGAACAATGTGTTGGCAAACAAGTAGAGCAAAGTCCTATGGCTACTAAATTTTGACTTGACAAGTGGGTACCAAGCAAGAATTGTAACTAAATGGGGCGAATCTAAGCTAAAAATTACTCCTAGGAAATAATTAGGTAAGGATTGATAAAGCAAGGGAGCAAGGATAGGGGATATGGGAATCAATCCAAAACTCAATTGATCCATCACACTTAGCAACAAATTAATCCTATGGGTATGCTAGGTTGCTTGTAATCACCTTGGCTAGTGAAGTGATGTTTCACAAGAGCCAACAATGGTCTCATAAATGATCCACTTAAATACATGCCTAGCTTGATCACTTCAAAGCAAAACCCCTAATACCTTAGTCGTCAAGTCCCTTTTGTAGCTCTTAACTCATAAACCCATGACTATCATGTAATCTTCTGCCTCAGCTACACCAGCTAAAGCAATAATTGAAGAGCTAAGATAGATTAAAGTAGCTACCTCAAATATAATTTATACAAGGTGATATGCATTAATCCATAAATTAATTCAACCAATTGAAGCAATTTGGGAGAAAGCCTCTTGAATTTGCAAGTAAATCATCAACTAAGTATGAAGGCACTAGAAATAATCAAGACCCATATATAATCTAACATCCAAGCTTTAATTAAATCTACAAATTTAGCATTCTAGAATAAGGAAAGAAAGAGTGAGTGAAAGATAAATACAAGTGAAGCCCGCACTGTTCAATCTACTCAAGAATTTGTAGAAAACTTACTCTAAATCCTCATCCTAAACAAAAATCTACACTAAGTTGTGTGTTTCTTCTCTAAGAATGTATGGATCTTCTTATCTATGAATCTAGTATTTATCTCTTAAGAATGAGAGTAAGGAATGCATGTACATGTGATTTTGGGACTAAAATTGATAAAATTCCAAAGTTGCCCGAACGCTAGCCTCTGCAACATTCCTCGATCACGCTCAGCATTCTGCTATCATGGAGGTTGTGTATTCTTATGCTCCATATTTGAGCCTGGGTCTAGCATATTCACACTTCTTTACATGTTATAGCTCGATTATCATGGGCCTAAAGGTCCTGTTTGCAAAATGTATCACCTGCTAGGTACCATTTTGTGAATATTAGCTCTTTTTTACTCAAATTCAGCTCCAATCTTCAATTCTTCTTAGCAAAGCCGAATCTAACCAATAGGTACCTATAGTATACACTATTTAAAGCATAAATATCCTTATGTTATAAAATTAACAACATAAAATCATAAGAAAAAAGTAAGAAATAAGTGCCAATTATGCACTCATCATCTCTCCATAAAGAAAACTTATTTATAATAATTAAAATACAAATCCAAAATGGAACAGGTTAAACTAGATTCGGCAGCTTCTATAGACTGGGTTATGGGTCATACAAATATCTATGACCCCTACCTAGGCTTCGTACTCTGCATTATTCAAAAATTGGTTTCCCATCTAGGAGACCTTTCTACGGGCCATATTCAGACTTAAGTCTCGTATAGGTTTTCGTCTAACAACTCTTCAAAATCTTTTCAAACTCTAATCCTCTAGGCATGAAACCAATCTATGACTCATACCAACTTTTACATCTTATCTGATATTTCGTGGATGAAACTTTTGAAACTAGGCCCTTCACTGGATCTCACCCGTGAAACTCCCTATGACTCATGAAAGTATCCATGGCCCATTGAGTTTCTTGTAAGTGCTTCTAAACTTCACTTCTATAGAATTTCACCCAAAATCATGCCAAATCTTATAATCCTAAAAATCAAACATAAAAACACATCAAATCCACTAACATCGCTTTGAGAACACACAAAATTCTAAGTTTTAAGCATCAAACGTGTTGCATTTTGATAGCACATCATCTCGTTGTCAAGATATATAACCTAACCAAGGTTAGAGTAGAATCCCACAGGGAATAAGGCCTAGACCTGGAATAACTATGGGCAAGTCGAATGAATTAACCTACTTATATCTCGAAAGGGGGGTTTTGTAATCGCAAGAAAATAAACCTAAACTAGAAGCAAGTGATGTGAAACCAGTGAGACAAGTAACAAGGTATTATGTTCCCCATGAATGCCTAACTTAGTAGTACCAGATAATCATAATCTTTTCTATTGTGTAACATACAAAATGGTAAGTTAAGTTTACCTAAACCTTTGATCCAGTCGAGAGGTAAATTTTACTATGTGATTTGACCTATTCCTGTAGTGTGATGCTACTAACCCTTACCTTTTCTTCTAGTACAACCTCTCCTTAATCAAGTTTCGTAGATTAGATGAGAGGGATCATATCAAATCCTGTTAATTAATCTATTTTCCTATTCATTTCTACCTTAATCCAGTCAGTAAGAATTAGGCGTGTTCTAAGATGTTTCACCATTAAAAATTAATTAAAACAAGAAAATTAATTAATACAAGCATGCACACTTTTCAAAAATTATGAATTATCTGGTTTACCTTGCTAGTTCTTCATGGTTCCCACAATCCTAGTTATGGATTTAGCTATGCATAATCATTGTAGATACAATAATCATGATATAAAATTGCATAATTAAAAAAATACAATGATGAAATTAAAACAAGAAATCTAAAATTGTCCACAAAAAATCACAAAGTATTGTTTTTCAATGTAAAAATTTGTAAGGACCTGGACTGAGTAAGACCTTTATGGTGCTTGGATTTTTGTTCCAAAATGTTTTTGACTAAGTTGAAACTTTATGGGCACCTCTATGGGCCATGTGGCTCATCATGGCCATGTGAAGGGGCCATGAGGTCACCCTTGGCCTTGTGTATTGAGTGTTGGAGACTTAACTTGGAGTTTAAGACCAAAGCGTGCACCACATAAACCCCACACAGTCCATATGGCTTACTATGAACTATGTCAAAGCTTATGTGAAGTGACCTTGGCCTTGAAGACCATATTTTAGCTAAAGCTTAATCCACATGAACCTCTCACAGACCGTTTGCATCCTCACGGGCCATGAGGCCCTCTGTATGAGCGTCTGTGTGAAAATTTTCTAAGTATGGGAACACTATCTCAAAACATCACCAATGGAGAATTTTTCTAAGTGAGGCATCACCATAGGCCACACAGTTTATATGATCTCTATACGGGCCATGAGGTGCTCCATATGGGTGTTGTGTGCAAATTTTCTAAATATAAAAGTATCGTCTTGGACTTTTATCCGTGAAAATTTTTCTAAGTATGGCTTCACGGAAGGGCACATGGTCAGTGTGCCTCTGTAAGGACCATGAAACCCTCCCACGGGACCCCTAGGAATAATCTTTATTTTGTGTCATTAACAATATTTTTATAATTATGGCTACTCCTAAGGGTCTTTTGTTACTTTCTATGTTATCCGAAGACATTCAGATGACCTATACTCTTCTTCCCTCATTCAAATTCATTCTCATACTTAGAATTATATTCAAACTCTTTTATAAGAAATCCTCTCAAGAACTAGAGTGAAGACTTAGCTTGGGAATCAAGGAACGACTATTTTCTTCATCAAATTCCTCTTGTTTCTTCTTGGTTAACCAAGGTATATGGGATTGATTCATAGTTCCTTTCAACCATGAAGACCCCAAACTCTTTTACACTTGATTTTCTGAAATTAAGCTTTCTTTATACATGGGCCTTTTAGATTATTGTTTATTTGATTCAATTGAGATATGGGCTATGTTTAAATTATTGTTTTTAAAGTGATTTAAGCTTTATATGAAGAATTGCATTGATGTTACAAAGTTTGAATATGCATCATCCCTTTAAATTTTAATTTAAGCATAGGTAATATAAATTATGATTTAAATATGGATTGATTATGCGTATTATGATATGGATTCATGTTATGATGTGGAAGATCCTAAGTCCCATATTGCCCCCATAGAGTGAATCATGCTTACCCGCCCCTTAGGTTCTTTGTGCTCCGTGTTATGTTAATTCATGTTAATCCCCTATCTCTATGTCATCCCCACAGTATGGGTCCTACTTTACCATCCCTTAGAACTATTTGCTTATTCTTTTATACGTTTTCAAACTGATGATGTGAATGAGAACATTTTGTGGCTTGTTTAGGGATTCAAAAGTTCCCATTCGCCTTGTCACTCCTAAACTCTAGGTTTGGGTCATGACAAGCTTGGTATTAGAGTACTAGGTTTATAAATAATCCTCAAAGTCCAACATGGTACGTAGAGTAGAGTCTTATTGATGGATGTGAAGTGAACCATGATTATGCGTTGGAGGCCATGATGGCGTTCTAGTAAT
>JAOTQJ010138634.1:0-39915 GCA_025642045.1 Solanum sejunctum | reverse complement strand
CCAAATGGACTGTGAGAGCTCTCATGGAGTGTCACCTTGGTCCAAAACTTCTCAAAATTGAAATTTTCAAGCTCCAATGAGGTCGTACAATGTCCGAGTCCTTACAGTGCCCCATTAGTAGAAGCTGCCCCTCTATTCCTTGAATTGGCAAATATCACCTACTCCACTACCACCAATACATCCACCTCTATCTATCTGACATCTAACCCGATCCCTATTCTGTGGGGCTGAACCTCTGGCTTATTGTGCTGAATCTCTAACTTATGTTGTGGATCCAAATGGTTAGTCCTAGAATCAGTCTACATAGGGCACTATCAAATCATGTGATTAGAAGATCAATACCAAAAGAAAGATTTAGGGGTGGACAAGTACTGTGATGGAGTAGGAGGGATACTATAGCTGCTATCATGACCCAAGCTTCGGGCCTAGATGTGACATGGCCATTGGAGAACCCAAAGGGACCCCAATCAAATCTCTTAACATATCATTACACATCCTTGGTTGTGGAAGCAATTAAATAATAATAAAAGAGCAGAAATAAGGAAACATGGAGCTATGTTCGTCATGACCCAAGCCTAGTGCCTAGATGTGACACAACAAATGGAGAACCCGAAGAAACCCCAATCAAGCCTCTTAACTTGTCATTACACATCATTGGTCACGAAAACATGTAAAAGACATAAAGTAAGAATAAGGGGAAAAGGGGCTAAGGGATAGCTTGCAAAACCTCATCATCAAGAGAAAAAGAGTCAAAGATCCTATCAATGGTATATAACTCATCCCACAAACACTGCTAAATACATAGATAAGAGCAGGGGCTAAGATAGGCTAATCAGACTCACCCTCATAATCAAAATAGAACATAAAGTAGAGTGTCTCAATGCAAAGCAAGTGAAAAGATAGACCAATGTCCTTGAAATGGAGGACTAACCAACTAGCTTGGGTAGCACCCAACTAGCTACGTGGAGGAGGAGGAGGATCAACTTGGGCTCCATAGCCAGATCTGGTCCCATCAAAGACACCTCTCCAACCTCAAATGACCCAACTAGTAATCTACACTATCTACTATAGAGAGCCTCAAAAGGGGTCATATCGATGCTAGAATTATAACTATTGTTATAGGAAAACTCAATCAATGGAAGATGATCATCCCAACTAACCTAAAGCTCTAATATATAGGCCATAAGCATATCCTCAAGTATTTGGATAGTTCTTTCAGCTTTGCCATCTAAGTTTAACTCTTGAACCAAGACCACTTTGGAAGAACCTCCAAACATGTGAAGTAAATTGAGCACCATAATCTGATATGATGGACAAACGAACCCCACATAACTTCCCTAAGTCATGAATGTAAACCTAGAATAATCTTCAGCACTATATGTGGTCTTAACCGGTAGAAAGTGA
The DNA here is from genome assembly GCA_025642045.1 of Solanum sejunctum. Classification (NCBI taxonomy): domain Eukaryota; kingdom Viridiplantae; phylum Streptophyta; class Magnoliopsida; order Solanales; family Solanaceae; genus Solanum; species Solanum sejunctum. The sequence continues at coordinate 38,511 of JAOTQJ010138634.1, read as the reverse complement.
GCCGATTTGATCATCCTATCAACCACAACCCAAATGGAATCAAAACCCTTTCTAGTCTTTGGAAACCGAAACACAAAATCCATATTAATCTCTTCCCACTTCCAACTATTGACCTCTATGTTTGGGCTAGGCCACCTGGCCTTTGATTCTTGACTTTGACTTATTGAAAACTAAGATAAATGAAAACAAATTTGGCAATGTCTCTCTTCATTCCTCCCTACCAATACGCATCTCTCAAATCTCTATACATTTTAGTAGAATCTAGGTGAATAGAATAGTAAGAACCATGAGCCTTATCAAGAATCCTTTCTCTCAAGCTATCAACACAAGACACACATACCCTCCCTTGGTATCTAAGGGCAATATCTCCCCCTTAGGAGAAAACCTCTACCTTACCATCTATTACCAATGTCTTCAACTCTAATAAAGAGAGGTCAAGATTTTGCTTAGCTTTCACCTCCTCAACTAATGAATATTTAGAGCCGTCAACTACCACAACACCACCATTATCAACCTCTTCCAACCTAACTTCCTACCTAGTAAACCAATGGACCTCTCTAGACACCCCTTTACCATCGTCATCAACATGAGCTAGGGTACCCATAGGCACCCTAATTAGAGCATCAGCCACCATATTAGCCTTAACAAAATGATAATGCACACTCATATCATAGTCCTTATGAAGGTCTAACCACCTTCTTTGCCTAAGTTGAGATCCTTTTGAGTGAAGACATATTGGAGACTCTTACGATCGATGAACACATCAACATGCACCCAATAAAAATAATGATGCCACATATATAATGTTTATACCATGATAGCTAGTTTAAGATCATGAGTAGGATAATTTTACTCATGCACTTTGAGTTGTCTAGAAGCATAGGCTATCACCTTACCATTTTTCATTAGAACACGAACCAAACCAACTTTAGAAGCATCACAATACACAACAAACCCTCTATTCCTTTTGGTAGTGAAAAAAAGGAGCGAAATGAAACGACCCCAAAAAGTGCCTAAAAATGTGCCAAGAAAGTACTTGGAATTATAATTTTTATATATTTCAAAATACGTGCATAATATTGAAAATCTAACTTCATAGTCTTGTTCAGAGGGTCAAATTGAGTGAGAAATGTGTATAAACCTAATTCTAGAGCAAATGAATCGGAATTTCATTTTCTCAAAAATCAAACTCTAAAGAGTTTTTCACCTTGAATTTTATAAATAATATTTCATCTCCTAAATTCAAATCTCATAACTCATGCAGATCTTAAGGTGAAAAACTCTTTAGAGTTTGATTTTTGAGAAAATGAAATTCCGATTCATTTGATCTTAAGGTGAATTTAGACTTGAAGCTTAAAATTCAAATCTCATAACTCATGCAGATCTCAAGTCTTGATCCCTATTCTTCATCAAGTTATTCTCCAAATCTAAGGTATGTGGGTTTCCTTCATGGGTTCCTTTCACCCATGATAGCTAAGCACTCATTTACTTAAAATTGCATGATTGAAAGTTGATTTACTCATGAGTCGTATCTATTATGAATTTCACTGCACACTATGTTTGGGTTTCATGAAATTATGGTTGTTTTGAGCTATGAAACTACAATCTATTGTGAGATTTGATGAAGGGTGTTGATATATATTGCTTGAGGGTGTTACCAAGTCTCTATTGATTTTTTTATGTTGAATTTTCTATCATGATTTAACCCTTGAATTGCATGGTTTTACACTAGCACTACACACTTTCCAAGTGTTTGATAAAATGTCTGGATTATGATTTGTTAAGGAAATATAGATCCAATGCATGTATTATGAGTTTAATAACTATATGATGATGAAATGAATATATGTGTGGTTTTCTTCTATATAGTGTTGGAATGTGACCATGCCCTACTCGGTGGTTATGCGTTGGGTAACCATGTCGAGGGGTTTATACCTTGATAACTATATTGAGTGGTTGTACCTTGATAAACATGTTGAGAGGTTCATACATCGGTCACCAAGGGTGGTAGGGTGCGACAATCCACCAACCATGTCGGGGGGTTTCTACCTCGATCACCACATGTGGTAGGGTGCATTGATCCACCAACCATGTCCTGGAGTTTGTGCCTTGATAAACATGTTGAGGGGTTTATACCTCGATCACCAAGAGTGGTTGGGTGCAACGATCCACCAAAATATTGATGGGGTTGGTACCTTAATCACCAAGTGTTGTAGTTGTCTCTTCTAGCAGATGTATTATATTCTATATAAGCATGATTTATTACATAGCATCTCACATGCATAACATATTGCTATATGTTACTCATTGTCTATGCTTATGCATTTTGATTATGTTCTTATCTCTTTTTACATTGCATCCTACATACTAGTATATTCAAACATACTAATGCATACTCGATGCCTACATGATGTCACCATGTAAGAATCGATGCTTCACTTGATCATCCTCCTATATGCAGCTAGTACGACTTCTCTCAAGCTCTTTGGTGAGTCCTCTACTTTGGGGTGGATGTTTATGATCTCATAATATATTCCAAGACTATCTTCTTTTATGTATATGTTGACTATGAGGGTGAGCCCGGTAGTTTGTCTTGGCCCCTGCTCTTATCTATGTAGTAGAGGTGTTGTTGGACATGTCATATGTAATGTTATGAGCTTTGACTCTTTCTTAACTCTATATGTCTATGATATAGAAGTTGTCCCTTAGCCCCGTTGTCCCTATTTTACTCTAATGTTGTTGTATTTGATTTCTTCCACAACTAAAGATGTGTAATGATATATTAAAAGGCTTGCTTGAGGTCCCTTCAAATTCCCCATGCTCCATGTCAGGTCTAGGCCATAGCTTGGGTCATGACAAACTTGGTATCAAAGTACTAGGTTATTTTTCCTCGTAGTCCAACATTCTTCATTTATTAAAGCCTTGTTAATGGTAGTGTTATGCACTGCAACTATGAGCTAGATGCTATGAGGTGCATAGGAAATGTTTCTCTTCTTTTTACTCTATCTCATGCTATAGAAGTTGAGGTAAGATGTTTCCCATAATGATTGTCTTTTGCTATGCTAGATCAAGCCTAACATGAGAGGAAAAAGGTCCCACACACCAGAGGAACAACTGGCTAATGGAGAGCTTCGAGATGCTCTCACCTTACTTCTATAAGTTTTGGCTAACCAAGCCAACGAAGAGGCCCTAGCCCCTCACGCTCCTACACTGGCATCTCGAGTAAGATATTTCATGAAGACGAATCCCCCGAAATTCCATAGGTCAAAGGTGAGTGAGGATCCTCCAGGGTTTATTGATGAGTTTTACATGATCTTGGCTATCATGGATGTGAGGTCAGAGGATAATGTGGAGTTGGCAGCCTACTAACTCAAAAGGGTAGCACAAATATGGTACAATCCATGGAAAGAGGAGAAGGGGGTCAACAATGTGGTATTTTTTGAGGAGTTCAAGGCAGCTTTCCTTAATCGGTTCTTCCCGTTTGAGCTTAGGGAAGCCAAATTGGTGGAACTTATGAATTTGAGACAAGGGTCTATAAGTGTAGACTAGTATTCCCTCAACTTTAACCAACTTTCAAAGTATACTCTATGCTTGGTGGCTGACTCAAGGTCTAGGATGAACAAATTTTTCATAGGTATTTCCAACTTGGTGAGTGAGGAGTACCAGTCTGTCATGTTGATTAGTGATATAGACTTGTCCCATTTTATGACCGATGCCAAACTAATGGAGGAGGAAAAGTTGAGGAAGAGAAGGAATCATGAGACTAAGAGGGCCTATTTTGAGGGAAAGTTCCAAAGCCGAAGGGGTGGCCGATTCCACCAACACAAATGGTCTTCTCATGCTTCTAATAGGGGATTTGCCATTGACTTTCCAAGGGCCCAAGGTGTTAGTGTTGTGGTTCCTAATGATATGTGTCCAAGGGGTGGTAAGGGGCACATGGGCCCATGCTTGAGAGACACTAATGCATGTTATGATTGTGGGGAAGTGGGTCAGAAAAAGATTAATTTCCCTTGTGCTAGCAACAATTATAAGGATGTTCATCTTCAAGGTCGGGGTGCCTATGCAGTTCCTTTGGGTAGAGGTGGCCGACAAGATGGTGCCCCAAGGCACAACCAATTTTATGCTTTTCATGGAAGGGAAAGGGTTGATGATATGCTCGACGTTATTATCCGTATGTTGAAAATCATTGATTTTAATGTGTATGCATTGATTGATCTGCGTTCCACTCTTTCTTTTGTTACCCCCTTTGTTGCCAAAAAGTTCCATGTTGAGTCAGAATTGTTGTGTTAGTCCTATGAGGTGTCTACTTCTATTGGTGCATCTATTATTGCTAGAAAGGCCTATAGAAATTATCCCATTTGCATTTTACATAAAATATTGCCTTGTGATCTTGTTCAGTGGGTATGGGTGATTTTGATGGCATTCTTGGGATAGATTAGTTGCATGCATACTATGCCTTTATTGATTGTAGAACGCATAGGGTCAAATTCCAATTCCCAAATAAATCCATCCTTGAGTGGGAGAGTCAAGATGTGGTTGTCAAGGGTAGTTTCATCTCATAAGTTATTGTCTAAGCGGTGTCTTTATCATCTTGTGAGGGTTAGGGATGTGAAGTCCAAAGTCCTTCCCATATAGTTAGTTCTGATTGTAAATGAGTTTTTTGATGTCATTCCAAATGTTCCTCCTAAAAGGGAAATATATTTTGGTATAGACCTCCTCCATGATACTCAACCCAATTCCATTCCCCCTTACCATATGGCCCCGATGAAGTTAAAGTAGTTGAAGGAACAATTGAGGGACTAGTTGGAGAAAGGTTTTATTAGTCCTAGCCAATCCCCTTAGGGTGCACTGGTGTTGTTTGTGAAGAAGAAGGATAGGTCTCTTATAATGTGTATTGATTACCGGCAACTTAATAGGGTCACCATCAAAAATAGGTATCCTCTTCCGAGGATCGATGATTTGTTTGAACAATTGCAAAGGGCTAGACACTTCTCTAAGATTGATCTTAGGTTTGAGTATCATCAAGTTTCGTAAGGGATTGTGATATTCTAAGATGCCCTTCCAGACTAGGTATGGGCATTATGAGATTGTTGTTATGTCATTTGGGTTGACCAATGCACTCATCATTTTCATGTACCTAATGAATAGGGTCTTTAAACCCTACCTTTATTCATTTATTGTGGTATTCATTGATGTTATTTTGATCTATTCACATAGTGAGGAGGAGCATATGGGTCATTTGAGGGTAGTGTTGCAAAGATTGAGGGAAGAGAAATTATATGCTAAATATGAGAAGTGTGAATATTTGTTAAAATAAGTTTCCTTTCTAAGTAATGTGGTGTTAGGGGATGGTATTAAGGTGCATCCTAAAAATACGGATGTGATTAGAAATTGGACTAGACCATTGACCCCATCGGATATTAGGAGCTTCTTTGACCTAGCGGGTTACTATAGGAGATTTGTGAATGGGTTCTCTTCTATTGCTTCTTCTATGGCAAAATTGACTCAAAGAAGTCTATGTTTTCATGGACCAATGAGTGTGAAAGAAGCTTCCAAACATTGAAAGATAAGCTTTTATTAGCTCCTATATTATCAGTACCGTATGGGCTAGAGGGGTTTGTTGTGTATTGTTATGCTTTTAGAGTTTGTTTGAGTTATTTTCTAATGCAAAATGGTAAGGTCATAGCCTATGCTTCTAGGCAACTCAAATTGCACGAAAAGAACTACCCTAAACATGACCTTGAGCTAGCTGTCGTGGTATTTGCATTAAAGATATGGCATCAGTATTTGTATAGGGTGCATGTTGTTGTGTTCACTAATCATAAGAGTGTCCAACATGTCTTCACTAAACAAGATCTCAAATTGAGACAAAGAAGGTGGCTAGAACTTTTTAAGAACTATGATTTGAGTGTGCATTATCATCCTGGTAAGGCTAATGTTGTGGCGGGTGCTTTGAATAGGGTGTGCATAGGTAGGCTGGCTCATGTTGATATGGTAGAATAAAGGTGGCTAAGGAGGTCCATCGGTTGGCTAGACTTGGGGTTAGGTTGGGAGAAGTGGATAATGGGGTTGTTGTTGTTGTTGTTGATGGTTCTATGTCTTCATTGGTAGTGGAGGTGAAACCTAATCTAGCTCTTGAACTCACTTTATTGGAATTGAAGGCATTGGTAAAAGAGGGTAGGTTTTCTCCCAAGGTGGAGATAGTGCCCTTAGGTAGCAAGGTAGGTTGAGTGTGTCTTGTCTGAATAACTTGAAGGAAAAGATTCTTGAAGAGGCTTACATTCTTATTCAATTTAGCCTGGGTCTACTAAAATGTATAAAGATTTGAGAATGGTGTATTGGTGGGGAGGCATGAATTTGTTTTCAGTCGGGTGGCCTAAACCAAGACATAGAGATTCCTACTTAGAAGTGGAAAGAGATTAATATGGATTTTGTGGTTGGGTTTCCCAAGACTAGAAAGGGTTTTTAGTCTATATGGGTTGTGGTTGATAGGATGACAAAATCGTCTCACTTTGTACCGATTAAGACTACATATGGGGCTGAAGATTATGTTAGGTTGTATATTCATTACTTAATACATTGCATGGTATTCGTTTATCCATCATATCGGATCATGGTGCACAATTCACTTCTCACTTTTGGAGTCTTTTGAAAGAGGTCTCGGAACCATAGTAAAGCTTAGTACATCCTTTCACCCTCAAACAGATAGCCAAGCCAAAAGGACTATCCAAACACTTGTATACATGCTTAGGGCTTGTGTATTGGAAGTTAAGGGTAGTTGGAATGATCATCTTTCATTAATTGAGTTTACATATAACAATAGCTATCATCCTAGTATTGGTACTACTCATTTTCATGCTCTTTTTGGTAGACATTGTAGATCACTGATTGGTTGTTTGAGGTTAGAGAGGGGGCTCTATTGGGTGCAAATTTGGTTATGGATGCTATGTATAAGGTAATAATGATTATAGATAGGTTGAAAATAGCCTAAAGTTGCCAAAAGTCGTATGCCGATGTGAGGAGAACGGATCTTTAATTCAGGGTTGGTGATTGGGTTTATTTGATGGTGTCACCCGTGAAGGGTATGGTCTATTTTTGTTAGAAGAGCAACTTAATCCCTAGATATATGTGTCCTTATACTATGATAAGAAGGACTGGTAAGGTGGCCGACGAGTTGGATTTGCCTAGAGGAATGGAATTTGTTCATCTAGTCTTTCATATGTCTATCTTGCGGAAGTGTGTGGGTGATACTAATGCAATTGTGCCTCTTGATTTTGTGGGGGTAGTTGAGGACAACTTAATATATGAAGAGGTTCCCATAGAGATCTTGGATAGGCAAGTGAAAAGGTTAAGAAACAAGGAAGTTGCTTCCGTTAAGGTCCTTTAGAGGAACCAACAAGTCAAAGGTGTTACTTGGGGGTCAAAAGCGGATATGCAAAAATGACACCCTTATTTTTTCCACTCTACTCAAGCCTGAGTTACTTATCTAAGTCCTTTATATGATCTCAAGACATTAATTCAGCCCTCATGTCATTGTATACGTTCATGTGAAATTGACAAGTTCATGATGATTTTACACTTATGATGAGATTTTTGCAATGATGTTTCATTGCATAGTTGAATCTCAATGTGGACTGAAATTATCATGTTTATATTCCTCATATATATTACTTTGACATTCGGGGATGAATATTCCCAAAGGGGAGATATAGAAATGACCTCAAAAAGTCCCTGAAAATGTGCCTCGAAAGTGCTCAGAATCATAATTTCCATATATCTCAAAATTCGTACATGATATCAAAATTAAGTTTATATTCTTGATTAGCGGGTAAAATTGAGTGGGTCATCGGTGTCATCAAAATTTTAGTGCAAACAAATTGCAATTTTATTTTCCCAAAAATTGAATTCCAAAGAGGTTTTCGCGCCTCTAGCACAATGCGCCAAGGGCACGCCTCAGTATAAATTTGCCTATTTTGCTATCTTGGTCCAAGGCCTTTGGATCTTGGGCATAAGTGTTCCTATGTGCGAAATGCTTATATATAGCATTACTTCACCCTCATATCATTCAAGACATTCCCAAATACTCACTCTAACACTTACCCAATATTTCATCTCCTAAATTCAAGTCTCAAAACTCATCTGGATCATAAGGTTCTGATTCAAGCTTCAAGTCTCCATCTCCATTATTCATCAAGTCAGTCTCCAAAATAAAGGTATGTGGGTTTCCTTCATGCGCTCCTTTCACCCATGATGCTCACACTTTATTTTACCTAAAATTGCATGATTTAAAGTTCATTTACTCATGGGTCTTATCTATTATGAATTTCACTGCACATTATATTGGGGTTTCATGAAATAATGGTTGTTTTCGCACGTATTGAGCTATTAATGTAATATCTATTATGAGATTTGATAAAGGTTGTTGATTTATATTGCTTTAGGGTGTTACCAAGTATCTATTGATGGTTTTACATTGAATTTTCTAGTATGTTTTCACTCTTGAATTGCATGTTTTTACACTATAACTATACAACTGCCAAGTGTTTGATAAAATGTCTGGATTATGATTTCTTGAGGAAATGAAGTCCCAACGCATGTTTTATTACTTGAATGACTATATGATGATGAAATGAACATATGTATGTGATTATCTTCTAGAAAGTGTTAGAATGTAACCATGCCCTACTCGGTGGTTGCATGCAGGGTAACCATGTCGAGGGGGGCTTGTACCTTGATAACTATATCGAGGGGTTTGTACCTTAATAACCATGTCGCAGGGTTTGTACCTTGATCACAAAGGGTGGTAAGGTGCAACAATCCACTAACCATGTTGGGGAGTTTGTACCTTGGTCACCAAGGGTTGTAGGGTGCGGCGATCCATCAACCATGTCATCCATTTCGGGCACAATGTGTTTATGATCTAATGCTATGTTTCAAGACTATTTTCTTTTATGTATATGTTGACTATGAGGGTGAGCCCTGTAGCTTGTCTTGGATCCTCCTTTTATCTATGTAGTAGAGGTGTTTTTGCACATGTCTTGCTTGGGTCCCCTTCGGGTTCCCCATGCACCGTGTTAGGTCTAGGTCCTAGGCTTGGGTTGTGACATGACACAAGCTTATCTTTCAATGTTTGGAAACTCTTTTCACACTCATCGGTCCACACAAATTTTGATTTCTTTTGAGTCAACATGGTCATAGGAGAAGCAATAGAAGAGAAACCAATCACAAACCTCTGATTGTAAATCGTTAAACCCATGAAACTCCTAATATTTGGCGGGGTCAAGGTCTAGGACCATTTCTAATCACATCTATCTTCTTAGGATCCTCCTTAATACCATCCCCCGATACCATATGACCTAAGAAGGCAACCTATTTTAACCAAAATTCACATTTTTCATACTTGGCATACAACTTCTCTACCTTCGATCTTCGTCACACTATCCTTAAATGGCCCATATGCTCCTCGTCACTATGTGAATCAATCAATATCATCAAAGAAGACCATAACAAATAAATCAAGGTAGGCTTTGAAGACTCTATTCATAAGATCTATGAAGATAGCTAGTCCATTGGTCAACCCAAAATACATCATAACAAACTCATAATGCCGATACCTAGTCAGAACGGCCGTCTTAGGAATATCACACTCCCTCACCTTCACTTGATGGTACCTTGACCAAAGATCAATCATAGATAAATGACTAGCCCCTTGCAATTGGTCAAGCAAATCATCATTCCTTGGAAGAGGATACTTATTCTTTATGGTGACCCTATTAACTTGTCGGCGAATGGGGCACCCGAAGGGACTCCAAGCAAGCCTCTTAATATATCATTACACAGCCTTTATCGTGGAAACAAATAAAAAAACAATAAAAGAATAGAAATAAGGGCAAAGGGACTAACATAGTGTTTCATATCATTTAGAAAGTACAAGAGTCAAGAGAGTCAAAACTCGTCGCATCATTACATAACTTATCCAACAACACCTCTAACTTAGATTTGAGCAGGGTCCAAGACAACTTTCTAGGTTCACCCTCATAGCCAAAAGCATACAAATAAAAATGAGAGTGTTTACATAACATAAGATCAAAAGATATCATCCCTGGAGTTGAGGACTCACCAACCTTGCTTTGTGAAGTTAGTACTAGCCATAAGGAGGATGAGGATGATCGTGAGTAACTTCGGTTCCTACATGGTAACATCATGTAGGCATAGAGTATGCATTAGTTCATTTGAATGTACTACGTAAGTAGAATGCACTACAACAAGAGATAGGCAACATGATCGAAAAACATAATTCGGCAATAGATTAGTATATAGCAATATGGCATGCATGAATGATACTTTAAGTAAACATGCTTATATAGAATGTTTTACCTAAGTAGTAATAGACCATCATGTCCAAGGCCTACCACCTCCTTGGAGAGGCAATTGAGGTATCAATCCCTCAATTTATTGACGGTTGTCTCACCCTACCATCCATATTGATTGAGGTACAGAACCCCCTCAACAAGGTGTGGTCAACTTGCAACACTACAAATAGTTTCCATGAAAACAAAACATATATACATTAGTTTGATCATTATAAACTCACTTGACTCATAGGCCATGTAATAGATCATCAATAGCTCAATAATCCTAAATCAGACATTTTATCAAACACTTGGCGGGTGTGTAATGCTAGTGTAAAATCATGCAATTCGAGAGTGAAATCATATAAGAAAACTTGAAGTAAACCAACCCACCAAGACTTGGTAATACCACGTTGCAGAATAAATTGAAAACCCTTATCAAAACTAATCATAGATCTTAGATTTATAGCTCAAAAAATGCTTAAACAGTCATACTGTAATGAAACCCCAACATATTTCATATTCAATCTCTTAGTAAGAAGACCCATAAGTAAATCAACTTAGAAACATGAAATTTATTTAAAAAAGAAGCTTGGGTACCATGGGCGAAAGGAACCAATGGTTGATACCCACAAACCTCAACGTTGAAGAATTTCTTGATAAAGGTTTAGATTAGAACTTGAAGCTTGATTGAAGTTCTTGAATCTAGAACTGAGTTTGGGACACTTGATTTTGATTTAAATATTTGGCTAAGTGTTTGAGAGAGTTTTGGGGAATGTCTTGTATGATATGAAGGTGAAATATGACTAAGTTTATGTACTTTTATGCATGGGAAGACTTAGGCCCAAGACCTTAAGGCCTTTAACCAAAATATTAAAATTGGGCAAAAATAACACAGAGGCATGCCCCAGCCGCGTCACAGTAGGGGCGAGAAAACCTACCAGGAAATTGAATTTGGGGAATTTTGAATTTTTCTTCGATCACTCTAAAATGGGGGTTAGACTCATTTCCAAATCAATTTTCTCTCCTAATCACTAATATGAAGTCAGATTTTCAATATCATATATGGATTTTGAGATATATGAAAATTAAGACTATGGACATTTCCGAGTTAGATTTTCGGGCACTTATTGGGGCCATTTCAATATCTCCCCCTTGAGAACATTCATCCCTGTATGTCAGAGAAACATTCATAAGAAGAGTAATCGTGAAAAAATCAGCTCCAACAATAATGCCATAATGCACTTAAACATTATTTTAAAAATCTCAATATAAGTGTCAAAATTACCATAAACTTGTTAACATAAACATGAATTCATGCAAATAACATAGAGGTTGAAACATAAGACTTGAAATCACATAGGGAACTTAGAATTAGTACCTTAGGCTTGAGTAGAATGGAAGAGATAGGGATATGACTTTTTCATGTCCAACTCAACTTCCTATGTGGCACTTTCAACTAGTTGACTACTCCGAAAGACACTGACGAAAGCAATATCCTTGTTCCTCAACCTTTTCATTTACCTATCCAAAATTTCTACCAAAACCTCTTCATAAGTCAAATTGCCTTTAACAACACCCACAACATTAAGAGGCATAATAGCACTTTGTTCACCCATACACTTCCTCAATATAGACACATGGAAGATAGAATGAACCAAGTCCATTACACTAGGATACTCCAACTCATATGCTACCTTACCAATCCTCCTCAACACTCTATATGGACCCACAAATCTTGGAATCAATTTACCCTCTTACCAAAACAAACCACACCTTTTATGGTTAGAACCTTCAAATAGATCCAATTACCAACTTTAAATTCAACCTCCCTTCTCCTCACATCAACATAGGATTTTGGATGATTTTGGGTTGTTTTCAACCCTTCCCTAATTAACCCTAACTTCTCCATAGCCTCCATGACCAGATCTGGAGCCAACAAAGCCATTTCCTCTACCTCAAACCATCCAACTGGGGGTCTACAATGTCTATCATAGAGAGCCTCAAAAGGAGCCATACCAATGCTAGAATGATAACTATTGTTGTAAGAAAACTCAATCAATAGAAGACTAGCATCCCAACTATCCTTAAACTCCAAAACAAAAGCCTTAGGCATATCCTCAATGGTTTAGATAGTTCTTCTAGTTTGGCCATCCGTTCGATGGTGCAAGGCCATACTAAGCTTTACCTTGCTACCAAGACCTTTTTGGAAGGACCTCCAAATGTAGAAGTGAATTGAGCACCACGATCTGATATGATAGACAAGGCAACCCATGCCATCTAACCAATTCATAAATGCATAACTTAGCATAATCTTCATCACTATACGTAGTCAACTAGTAAGAAATGAGCTGACTTTGTCATTTTATCAACCACAACCCAAATAGAATCAAAACCCTTTCTAGTCTACGGTAACCCAACCATAAAATCCATGTTAATACCTTCCTATTTCCAAGTAGGAATCACTATATCTTAGGTTAGCCCACCCGACCTTTGGTGTTCGACTTTGACTTGTTGGCAACTATAACACTCGAATACAAATTTGGCAATGTCTTTCTTCATGCCTCCCTAGAAAAACACATCCCTCAGATCTCTACACATCTTAGTAGAACTGGGGTGAAAAGAATAAGTAGAATTATGAGCCTCATCAAGAATCCTGTTTCTCAAGTCATCCATACAAGGCACACACAAATTACCTTGATATCTAAGGGCACCATCTCTCCCTTGGGAGAAAACCTCCACCTTGCCCTCTCTCACGAAGGCCTTCAATTCTTAAAAGGAGGGATCAAGATCTTGCTTTCTTGTACCTCATTAACAAAGGAAGACTTTGAACCATCAACAACTACAATACTACCATTATCAACCTCTTACAACCTAACCCCTCATCTAGACAACCGATTGACCTCTCTAACAACCTCTTTGCCACCATCATCAACATAAGCTAGGTACCCATAGACACCCTACTCAAAGCATACAACATTAGCCTTGCCAGGGTTTTTTAATATACACTCATATCATAATATTTAAGAAGCTTTAACCAGCTTCATTGCCTCAAGTTGAGATGTTTTTAGGTAAACATATATTGGAGACTCTTTTGGTTGGTAAACACATCAACATGCACCCTATATAAATAATGATGCAAAATTTTCAAAGTAAATACCATGACGGCCAATTCAAGAACATGAGTAGGATAATTCTTTTCATGCAACTTGAGTAGTCTAGAAGCATAGGCTATCACCTTATCATTTTGCATCAAAACACAACCGAAACCCAATCCATGATGCATCACAATACACAACAAACCCTTTAAACCATTCCGGTAGAGACAAGATAGGAGCAGAGACAAGCTTATCCTTCAAGGTTTGTAAATTCTTTACACACTCATGGGTGCACACAAACATAGCCTTCTTTTCAGTCAACTTAGTCATGGGAGAAGCAATAGAATAGAACACATTCACAAATCTCTAGTAGTAACCCACTAAGCCAAAGAAGCTTCTAATGTCCGACGGGGTCAAAGGTCTAGGCCAATTTCTAATAACTTTCATCTTCCTAGGATCTACCCTAATACCGTCCCCGACACCACATGACCTAGAAAGGCAACCTTTTTCAAATAAAATTCACATTTTTCATACATAGCATACAACTTCTCTTCCCTCACCCGATACCACATGACCTAGAAAGGCAACCTTTTTCTACCAAAATTCAAATTTCTCATATTTGGCATATAACTTCCCCTAACTTAAGATTTGTATCACCACCCGCAAGTGATCCACATGTTCCTCCTCACTATGGGAATAAATCAATATCATCAATGAAGACTACCACAATCAAATCAAGGGAGGGTTTAAAGACCTTATTTATAAGATCCATAAAGATAGTCGGTGTATTGTACAGCCCAAAAGACATAAGCACAAACTCATAATGACCATACCTAGTCCAAAGGGCCATCTTGGGAATGTTACACTCCCTTACCTTTACTTGATGATACTCGGATCGAAGATCAATGTTAGAGAAGTTACTAGCCCCTTGATATTGGTAAAACAAATAATCAATTCTTGGTACATTATACTTATTATTGATGCTGACTCTATTAAGTTGTCAGTAGTAAATACATATTCTAAGGGACCCATCCTTCTTCTTTACAAACAACACTGGTACACCCCAAGGTGATTTGATAGGCCTAATAAATTCCTGCTAGAACAAATCACTCAATTGCTCGTTCAACTCCTTTAACTCTGCTGGGGACACATGGTAAGGGGGAATAAAAATGGGTTGAGTATCGGGAAGGAGGTCTATAATAATCTCTATTTCGCTTTAGGGAGGAACACAGGGAAGGTCATTTGGAAAGACATCAAGAAACTCACTAGCCATCAAAATAGACTTTATTGGAAAGATTTCGGACTCAACATCCCTAACCCTCACAAGATGATAGATGCACCCCTTAGAGATCAACTTTTGTGATTTAATGCAAGAGATAAACCTACCCTTGACCACCACATCATGGTTCTCTCACTTAAGGTTGGGTTAATTTGGCAATTGGAATTTGAGCCTATGGTTTCTAAAATCAATAGACGTATAATATGAGTGCAACCAATCCATCCCAAGAATGACATCAAAATCCACCATATCCAACTCAACAAGATCACAAGGCTATATTTTATGCACAATGCAAAGGGGACAATTTCTATAGACCTTTCTAGCAACAATAGTTGCACTAATGGGAGTAGACATCTCATAAGACACACAACAATTCGGGCTCAACATGAAACTTTTTAGCAATAAAAGGAGTAACAAAAGAAAGAGTGGCACCCATGTCTATCAATGCATACACATCAAAATCAATGACTTTTAACATACCCGTGACGACATCGACCACCTTATCTACCCCTTACCTCCCTCGAAGAGCATAGAACTGATTGTGCCTTGGGGATTCATCTTGTTGGCCTCCTCTCCCCAAAGGAACAACCTTTGCACCCCGTACTTGTGGACAAACATCTTTACCTATGTTGATTATGAGGACAATCAACTTTCTTGTGGCCCACTTCTCCATAACTATAGCAAACATTATTGTCCCTCAAACATGGACCACTATGGCCTCTGCCACATTTTTGGACACATAGCATTAGGTACCACCACTATCACCTTGGGCCCTTGTGTAGTCATTGGTAAACCTTCTATTAGGAACTTATGAAGAACCTTGGCTTTGATGGAACTTACCATCAATGGGCCCTCATAGCCTCACCACTTCTCCTATTTCTCAACTTATCCCCCTCTAATTATTCAACATAGGCCATAAAGCGAGATAAGTCCATGTCACCAATCAAAATAGTGGCACGACACTTCTCATTCACCAAATCAAATACACCCAGTAGAAACATATTCATCTAGACCTTATGTCGGTAACTAAGTGTGGAGCATATTTAGAGAGTTGGTTTAACTTGATGGCATACTCCTCCACACTCATAGATCCTTATTTTATATTCACGAACTCTATCATTTTGGCCTCCCTATGCTCAAGAGGGAAGAACTGGATGAGGAAAGTCACTTTAAACTCCTCCTAAAGGATCACATTGTTGTTCCCCTTCTCCTCCTTCCATTGAGTGTACCATATTTGGACACCCCATTAAGTTGGTAAGCTACTAACTCTGCTTTCTCTTGCAACCTCACCTTCATAATTCACAACACTTTGTTCACCTCATCAACTAATTCTTTAGGGTCCTCATCCACTTTAAACCCGTAGAACTCTGGTGGATTCATCCTTGCAAAGTACCTCACATTAGATGCTGGAGTAGGAGAATAAGGGGATTGGGCCCCTTAGTTGACTTGGTTAACCATGGCTTGACTAGCATAGTGAGAGCTGGTTGTTCCTTGGAATGATCTACAAATGGCAAAGAACATTTGTTAGAGGGAAAACCTTACCTAATATCTATAGCACTCATGAAAAAGGGAAATATTTTCTAAAATATCTCATAACATCTTACTCATAGTTATGGTACACAACACAACCATGAATAAGACTCTAATCAACATGGTGTGTTAGATGCAAAGTAACATTAACAACCTAGTACTCTAATACCCAAGTATAGATCCTAGATGTGACACGGCAGATGGGGAACCTAAAGAGACCCCAAGCAAGCCTCTTAGCTTATCATTACATATCTTTGGTCACAGAAGCAATTAAATACCAATAAACGAATATAAATAAGGGCAAAAGGACTAAGGGAATCTTTCATAGCATTTAGAACATACAAGAGTCATGAGAGTCAAAACTCATAGCACCATTATATAACTTGTCTAACGACACCTATACACTTAGATCTGAGGAAGGGCAAAGAAAACTTTTCGGGCTCACCCTCATAGTCAAAAGCATACAAATACATAATGAGAGCCTTTACGTAACATAAGAACATGAGATATCATCCCCAGATTTGAGGACTCACCAAATTTGCTTTGTTATGGTAGTACTAGCCACAGGCACGATGAGGATGATTGTGAGTAGCTCTGATTCCTACATAGTAAATCATGTAGGCATAGAGTATGTGTTAGTACGTTTGAATGTACTAATTATGTAGGATGTACTGGAATAAGAGATAGAAGACATAATCAAAATAGATTAGCATATAGCAATATACCATGCATGAATTGTACTTGAAGCAAACATGCATATGTAGGACTTGCTACATGTGTAGTAAGATACCATCATATTCAAGGCCTACCACCCCTTTGGAGAGGTGATTGAGATATCGACCCCTCAATTGGTTGATCGTTATTTCACCCTACCATCCATGGTGATTGAGGAATAGTACCTCATCAACAAGGTGTGGTCAATTTGCAATAGTATAGATACATTCCATGAAAACAACACATACATACATTACTTTCATCATCATAACTCACTTGATTCATAGGTCATGCATTAGATCATCAATAGCTCATGAACCCTAAATCGGATATTTTTTCAAACACTTGGTGAGTTGTAATACTAGTGTGAAATCATGTAATTTAAGAGCGAAATTATGCAAGAAAATATGAAGTAAATCAACCCAACAGCACTTGATACCACCTTGGAAAAAACATTGAAACCCCTCATCAAAAATCATCATAGATCTTAGATTCATAGCTCAATACATGCTTAAACGGTCACATTTTAATGAAACCCCAACCCAGTTCATAGTTAATCTCATAGTAAGTAAGATCTATAAATAAATCAATTTAGAAACATGAAATTTATGTAAAAAGGAAGCTTGGGCACATCGGTGAAAGGACCCAATGGTTATAACCCACATACCTCAACTTTGGAGAATTTCTTGATTGAAGATTGAGATGAGAACTTGAATCTTTATAGAATTCCACAAATTCAGAAATGAGTTGGGGACATTTGATTTTGAGTGAAATATTTGAGAGGGTTTTGGGGAAGGTCTTGTATGATATGAATCTGAAAATTGGCTAAGTATAGGTACTTTTATGCATGGAAAGACTTAGACACAGGACCCAAAGGCCTTGGACAAAAATAACAAAACTGGGCAAACATAACATAGAGTTACGTCCCACCCGCGTTACGTGAGTGGTGCGAAAACCTCTCTGAAAATTGCATTGTGGGTATTTTGAATTTTTATTTGGTCACTCTAAAATCAGGGTTAGATGCATTTCGCACTTAATTTTATCCCTTGATCAAGAATATGATGTTAGATTTTTTATATCATGCATGAATTTTGAGATATATTATAATTACAATTGTGGGCATTTTCAAGGCACATATTCAGGCACTTTTTGGGGCTTTTGAATTGTCATAGCATACCGATGTAGCTGACAAAAGTGAATCTCATAGTCTGAAATAGTCATGATGCCCTTCATTAAACCATCGAACATCAGACGGCTCTCACCACAGACATTCCAAGGAAAAAAACGATCATAGAAGGCACTAGAAAATGTCTCCTAAGTAACTTGAGGAGACACAACTTGAAGGGATCCTAAATAAGTCCTCCACAGCTTTCTGGCTAGCCCATGGTCCTAGAGGATAATAAACTATATTTAATGAGTCTCAACCGATCCCACAACATTAAGTAAAAGAGAATTTCCTAACAATCCTCATAGAATCTCAAGGATAAGTAATAGACGTCTCCACACCTATCCTCAAGACTATAGTAGACTAGGCTTATACACATATGACAATTATGAAGTTGGGGATCTGATACCAAATTATGAAGAAGCAAAATCTGGGTGTGATGACACTCATGTAAGCTCCTAGGTGAGTCAATAAAAACCCTGTAAAACTTAACATAATAATAAAAGCGGAAGATTGAAATAGTCTAATAAGATAGATGGCATAAGAAATCAAAACTACAAAACTACAACTATCCCTGAACATCTGTCACATGTATAAGCCTCAATAACAAGAATGCGCAAATAAAAATATAAGTCTCAATGTTTAGTTCCAAAATAGAACATAACATAAGATAAAATCCTCAAAGGTCTGCTGAAGGTACAAGAAGCTACCTCATGAATGATCCTAAAGCTCGATCCTAGAATGAAGCAAGCTAACAAAGGGGACTGGGCTCATAACCTACAAAATTGTAGCAATGGGAAAGAACCAAACAACCAAGTACTCTGAAACTGGAAAATAACTTAAAGTAAAGCAATGAATAACACAAGTACACCTTAACACTCATCTACATACTGTCAAACTACAAATTGGCACTGACAGAAAGTCCCAGCAGAATGTATACAATATAGAGAAATCACAAGGATATATATATAGATAGATAGATAGATATAGATAGATAGATAGATAGATAGATAGATAAGTACTCATCATATAGGATCACATCTCAAAAGGTCCAACTATAAACAAGTCAAATGATACAATAAATGTCTAGTCTTATAAGCAATTCATATAACAGTGGCAAGCAGGTGTGATATGAGATGGAGGGAATCCTATGAGATCTAAATAATGCAATGCAATGTCAAATAATTATGATACATGTCTTTCTATGATACACATCTTCTAATAACATCAGATCAAAACCTATAGAAGCTACGCAAGGACCATATATCCATGAACATTGCTGGCAATGACCTTGGCCAATGCTCACTTGTCCTGAAAATACCTGAGATCCAATATTAGTTGGCATATTTTCTTGACTCTCTAGTAGAAACCTCAACTAGCATTGACTAATAAGAATCTCAACCACCAATCCATATGTTACCTTACTCATCTCTTGTCCATATCCATCAAAAAGATCAAAGGTATAAACAGTAATGAATGCAATGTGTACGAAGTCAATTATATCATAGTGTCCATTATATTATAGTGTCTACATCTTAATGATTTCAATAATATCATAGTATCAATATCATGTGACATCTTATAAATCTATTCATATATCCAACCACGTTTCAAAGCTCATTCTTATACGTGGTAAGTTTATTAAGGACGAAAGAGATGTCAAGTACTTAGTTGTGTTCAAAATCTTCCTATAAATTTACTTTCTACTATTAAATTATACAAAAGGTAAACTTTAAATGATCATAATTCTTGTAACAAAAATATTTAGGTATCCCATGATCTAAAAAATAAAGGGTCTTTGAATTAGCTATCCAATGCAAATAATTTCACCTCATTTGGTGTTCGAAGTCAAATGTTATGGTCGTTTTATGGGAGACTGCTAGATGTAGAGTTGTTCTACGAAACCACGTATGAGCAGTGGAATAAAGTACAACTCGTTTGCTAGCTAGTGGATAAAACTCTTGAAAATCCATTTTTTTGTCTCTGACTTTACAGACTAATCTATGGGTCATAGAAACTTGTATGGCCATTGGTTGCCTCATAGAAACCCCAAAATTTTCCCAAAAGTTTACGAAAGTTCTCTACGAGCTGTGGAAGTTTCTACAAGACATAGATGGCCCCATAGATGACTTTGGAAAGCTTTTTAAGAAAGGGTGTTTTTGTCTTTTTGCCACCCTTTCAAAGCCTAAACCTAATGTTTTACATCTAAATAATGACCTAAACATGCCAGTTCAATTATTTTATGCTCAAACACTCTCTAAAACATAGAGCAAGGGTTCAACTTGGATTAAATGATAGTAATTCTAACTTACATCCATAACTACATAGTCAGTGTGAGAGAGAATTAAACCGTAAAATCGTGTTTCTTACTGTCTCAAAAAGAGGACTTGATATTATTGATTTGACATCCCTTAATAGGATGTGCTATACCCTGGCAAGGTATTGGGTGGATGTGGTAATAACATCTCTTCATTGTATCATCACCAACTTATAGGTGATATTTGCCGTTTAGAGAAACTCCCAAATATGCCTTGATAGTACTTTGAGTGTATTGAGCATAGATGGTTGATGAGTGGGCATTGTTTAAATTGCATTTTTACTTCAGACTCTTGATATCACAATTAAGTTCCTACTTCTTGAGTTGAGTTATTCGAGTTGATGTTATTATTCCTTTACATGTTCCTTTCTACCATTTTATATGCTCGTACATTCCATGTACTGACATCTATTTAGGCCTGCATTTTTTAATGATGCAGAGAGAGGTACTAGTAGTCATCAAGAGGCACCCCATTGAGGATCTATTTGTATTCAACTGATTGGTGAGTCCTCCCATGTATTCGAAGGATATCATGTTTTTTCTTTCTAGCTTTGAGTTTAGCCTTTTTATTTTACTTTGAGGTAGCCATGAGTTCGTCATTGGCACCACTTAGTCAAATGTTTTAGAGGCTTCATAGACTAGATTATCGATTTGTGGTTGGATATTACTTGTGGCTAGTTTCTTTCTCAATAGTCTTAGTTGGTCGATAGACTATTTGGCCTTGGGAATTTTAATTTCCATTATATCATTTCTTTTTATTTAATTATTCATATTCGTTGATGTCTTCTACTATTGGAATATGATTAAATAAATGTGATGAGGTCGAGTGTTTTACTTAGGGGCTAGCAATACTCTCTGAGTGTTGACCAAGCCAAGGGTACCCTCCCGGGGCTTGACAAACTCGGTATTAAAGCACAGAGTTCAAGTGTCCTAGGGAGTCTACAAATTTGTTTCGAGTAGAGACTTGTTTATGGATATGTTATGTACCACACTTTATAAGTGGGAGGCTATAGAACATTAGGAATTATTACCCCTTAGTGTATTCTTAGTTCTTACTATAGAGTTAAACTCTATTAAAACTCCTTTCTAATTTGTGCATTACACCTTTACAGATCATGCCTCCTAAGTGCACTATCAATCAAAGAAGTACCCTAGTTGACAATACTGAGAACCCAACCCCAACAATGCCTACTAAGATGTAAATGAGAGGTCGAGTTCTACCAACCAGAGCCATTGGTGCTCCACAGACACCTAATGCCCCACATGCTCCTACCACAGAGGATGACTTCCGAGGAGCTATTACTATGTTCACCCAACTTGTAGTCGCTCAGAGTGGGAGTAGGAGTTCACAAGCTCCTAGACCCAATTCCTAAGAGCTAGCTGTTGCGATGAGACTTAGAGATTTTCTGTTGATGAACCCACTAGTTTTCACAAGGTCTAATGTTATGGAATACCCCAGGAATTTTATTTATGAGATGTGGAAGGTTTTCAAAGGTAGGCATGAAACAGAGATTAAGTGAGTTGAATAGTCTTCCTATAAAGTCAAGGATGTGGCAAATATTTGGTACCATCAATAGGAAGAGAGCCAAGGTGAGGATACTGACCTTGCCATTCGGGATGACCTTAAGAGTGCCTTTCTTGATCACTTCTTTCCACGAGAGTTGAGGGATGTGAATGCTGAGGATTTGTTAACTTGAAGTAGAAAGGGGATGACTATTAAAGAAAATAGCCTTAACTGATACAACTATCTAGATATGCTCCCGAGAACGTCCCTGACATGAGATCTAGAATGAAAAAGTTCATATCTAGGCAAACATGTGAAAAAGAGTGCAAAGAGACATTACTTATTCCAGACATGGACATCTCAAGGCTTATGATTTATGTTTAACAACATGAGGAGGACAAGAAAAAGGATAGGGAAGAGCGCTTGAACAAGAAGGCTAAATCAACAAGGCATGAGCCTAGCTAGCATAAGGAAAGTAATAGGAACTGGTCCTATTTTCAGAAGAGGTCTTTGAATTACGCACCATCCTAAGCAATTTCACTAGCTCCAATTAACAAGTATGATTAGAAGTCTCAAGACTATCATAATTCTAGAGCTCAGGGTTCTCAATCTCAAGCTAGAGCAACTCAATGTTCGAGGGGAAAACCACTAGGTGGTAAGTATGGAAAACTCCACATAAATTAGTGCCATGAGGGCAACAATGCTTGCTATAAGTGCAGAGAGACTGATCACTTCCAGAATAAAAGCCCAATGAGGAGGCAGGGCAATGAAGGCAATAAATTTCAATCTTCAGCAGCATCAGCAACCAAAGATAGTTAGAGAGGTAACATGACTAATACGGGCGGTGGTACAAACTATTTGTACGCGATGGAAAATTGATAGGATCAGTAAGTTGCACCAGATGTTATCATAGGTATGCTTTTAGTCTTTTCCTTTGATGTATATGCCTTATTTAACCCAGGAGCCACTTTATCATTTGTAACTCCATATGTGTATAGTAAGTTTGAGATCCTTTCTGAATGCCTTCTTTGGCCCTTCGGTGTTTCTACTCTTGTTAGTAAATCCTTAATTCCTAACTGAAAGGGTATATAGAGATTACACAGTGTCTTTCTATCATAAAGATACTTTGGCAAGCTTAGTTGAGTTAGAGATGATTTACTTTGATATGATTCTTGGCATGGACTAGTTTTAGGCCTGTTATGCCTCTGTAAATTGCAAAATCCGAACGATAAATTTTGATTTTTAAATGAGCCTGTTATAGAGTGGAAGGGTAGTTCTGTAGTGCCCAAGGGTAATTTTATTTCCTATCTTAGTGATAGAAAATCAATTTCTAATGTATATATCTATTACCTCATATGAGTAAGGCTAATGATGTAAAGTATCCACCTGTTGAGTCAGTTCCAGTTGTCAATGATTTTTCAAATTCCCTCCTGATAGGGATATTGACTTTGGGATTAATATCATACCCGATACTCAATCTATCTCTATTCCTCTATATAAAATGTCTCTTATTGAGTTAAAAGAACTAAAAGAGTAGTTGAAGGATCTCTTGGATAAGGGATTTATTAGGCTACGTGTCTCTTAGTGGGGCACTCCTATCCAATTTCTTCGCAAGAAATATGGTCCCCTTAAAATGAGTATATTATTACCAGTTAAGTAAGGGTTGCCAATAAGAACAAATATCCCCTTCCATGGATTGACAACTTGTTCGATCAACTTTAGGGTGCCACTATTTTCTATATGATAGATATCAGATCAGGCTATCACCAATTCAAAGTGAGAGAATGTGACATCCTGAAGATGGATTTTAAAACTTGATATGGTCACTTTAAGTTTCTAGTAATGTCCTTTGGGTTGACTAATGCTTCTGCCACTTTCATGCACTTGATAAACAGAGCATTCAGATAGTACCTTGACATGCTCATTATTATGTTCATCGATGATATTTTGGTATAATCTAGAGATAAGGAAAAGCAGTCCAATCACCTTCGAATTGTTATTTAGACCCTCAAGGATAAGGAGTTGTATGCCAAATTTAAAAAAATATGACATCTAGTTTAAATCAATGGCATTTTTGGGCTATGTTGTCTCGGGTAATGGTATTTGAGTGAATATACAGAAGATTGAGGCAGTTAATTACTAGCCTAGACCCACCTCTCCAATTGACATAAGAAGTTTTCTAGGTTTGCCTTGTTATACTGCAGATTAATTGAGGGATTCTTTTCTATATCCCTGCCATAGACTAAGATGATTTTAAAAAAAAGCTATGTTTTTGGTGGCCCAATAAGTGTGAGAAGAATTTTTAAGAGTTGAATATCTGATTAAAGACTGCTCTAGTATGATAGTACTAAAGGATATTTTGTGATATATTGTGATACCTCTAGAATGATATTGGGATGCGTTCTAACGCAGAGAGGTAAGGTCATAGACTATGTATCTAGGAAACATAAGAACCATCAAAGAAACTATCCAACTCACGACTCAAATTTGGGTGCGGTGGTGTTTGCACTCAAGATTTGGTGCAACTACATATATGGAGCACATGTTAATGTATTCACAGACCATAATATCCTGCAATATGTATTCACCCAGAAAGAGTTTAACTTGAGGCACAGAAGATAGCTTGAGCTTCTCAAGGGCCACCGTATGAGCATCTTCTACCAATAAGGTAAAGCTAATGTGGTTGTTGATGCTCTTAGCATGTTTTATATGGGAAGCACTTCTCATGTGGAAGAAGAGAAGGAAAAGTTAGCTAAAAAGGTGCATAGACTAGTACAATTAGGAGTTCAACTAGATCAATCTACTGAAGGTGGAATACTTATGCATAATAGATCTACATCATCCCTTGTAGTAGTGGTAAAAAAGAAGTAAGATCAAGATCCTATTGTACTAAATATTTGAAGGAACATGTACATAAGCAGAAAGTGATGGTATTTGCCAAAGGGGAAGATGGGCGTACTAAGATACCAAAGGATCATGTAAAAATCCCATAACTCTAGATATTCCATCCATTGAGGGTCTAACAAAATGTACCATGACACGAGAGAGGTTTTTTGGTGGAGTGGATGAAAGGAGACATTGCAAACTTTGTTTCTAAGTTCCTAAACTAGCAACAAGTAAAAGTTGAGCACTAAAGGCCAGTGGAGTAGCCTAGAATTTTGAACTTCTAGAATGGAAGTGGAAGATAATCAATATAGATTTCATTACAGGCCTACTGAGGTATAGTAGACAGCAAGATTCAATCTGGGTGATTATTGATAAGATGACTAAATCAGCCCCCTTCTTAGTGGTGAAGACTACTTATAAGGCAGTGGACTATGCCCGATTATATATCCAAGATATTACTAGATTGCATGGAGTTCCTTTGTCCATTATATCAGATAGGGGAGATCAATTCACTACCCTATTCTAGATGTCCTTTTAGAAAGGCCTGGGTTGAAAGGTGAATTCAAACCTTGATGGCCAAGAATATCTTAAAATTCAAACCTTGGAGGATATTTTGAGAGCCTGTGTTATCAACTTCAAAGGTAACTGGGATGACCACTTGCCTCTGATTGAGTTTGCCTATAATAAAAACTTTTATTCGAGCATCCAGATGGCTCCTTGTGAGGCCCTCTATGGGAGGAAATACAAACCACTGATGGGATGGTTTAAAGTAGTTGAAGAGGGTTGATTGGACCAAACTTGGTGCGCCAAGCTTTGGTAAAGATTATCCAAGAGAGATCAAGAATTGCACATAGTCGCCAGAAGTCCTATATGGACATTAGGAGAAGGAACCTAGAGTTTGAAGTGAATGATTAGGTGTACTTAAAAGTGTCACCCATGAAAGGTGTAATGAGAATTGGGAAAAAGGGAAAGTTGAGTCTACAATACATTTCTCCCTACCAAATTCTGAAGATATTGGGGAACATAGCATATGTGTTGGAGACATCACAAAGCTAGCAGCCATCTATCCAACCTTTAACATTTCAATACTTAAGAAGTGTTTGGGAGATCTATACTTGGAATTGTAGCAAACATGATTCTAGCCTAATTCGACCTTTCCAGAGCTAATGGAATCATCAGAATTCCATTCCAAGGCCATTTACTAGGACTTTACCTGAAAACTCATTTTACGGGTATAACTTCCTAGTTAACTCAAAATTCATGTAATTCCTAAATAACTCGACCAATAATCACTTTAATAGTCACAAGGTGATATAGATGCTCAAAACAACATAAGAAAAGTAAAATCATAGAAATTACCAGAGGGTCATTACATAATCATTCATAATATTCATAAACTTGCATACTTATCATTACAGTATACCATTTAATGCCATCATTCGAACAAACCATAATGAGATTTAAGGCCCCATTATAGTTTAAGATAAAGCATTTTTCAAAATCTATCAACTCATGCAATTAGATGGAAATACATACTCATTTGAACATAATATTCATGGTTGAAAATAAAAATATAGCATTTGGGTAAAGATTTAACAAGGTCCATTTAAGAAATCATCAACCCAATGTAGTAATAAAAGGGGGTCATACTAGCTCAATTCATGCATTTCAAATCAATAAATGACAATTGCCAACATGAATCATGTTATAGGTAAGAATAAGAAGTAACCATAATGGAATAAGTCTTGAAATTGTTGAATTGAGTTTGAAAGGGTTTTGGACTGCATGGGTAGAAGGAACACAGATAAAGAAACCCATATACCTTTGAGCTAAATAAAGAAGAAGGTTTAAGGAGTCGTGAATTGGGTGAAGACCTTGGAAGAATTTGAGCTTGTTCTTAAATGGAGAATTTGTGTCTTCTTCCTCGAGAAAGAAATTTGAAACAATTGAAAGCGATAGGTCATTAGGAGGGTGAATGTAGGGTAAAAGTTTTGAAATACCCTTCTGGAAATGAAAAAGAAATCACCAAAAATCAAAAATGACCTTTTAATGAGTCCTAATGGTCAATTCAGCAATTTGGATCTCCCATCACCAAATCATTCAGTAAACTACCAAATAGGACAATTAGAATGCCCGAAATGATAACCTCTAAGGGTTATTAGATCCATTCAGTAGTACGCCAAATGCATTTAGCGGTCCATCGAATTGTGCAACCCAGACAAGCTTTACTAAAATGGCCATAATATTATACTCCAACCTCAGAATAAGACAAAATTGGATTCATACAAAAGATAATTCAAAGATCTTTAATTTTATAGTTAGTGGGTCACCTAATTTAGTATGTTCTAAGGGATAGGACCATTTGAAGTTGACTCTTATACATATTCATACCAAAGCATAGCTGATAGGAATGCTTTGGACTTGGCTCGATGTAAGAGACCCCGTGGACCCTAAATCACATATAATACACTTGGGATACCTAATAATTGATCTCATCACATTGAAAGTTATCACATATGGCCTATACATATATGAGGAATGAATCATCTCTTAGCTCAAAATTTGAGGAGTCACAATATCTCCCCCTTGGGGAATTTCATCCTAAAATGAAAATCGAACTAGCATGAATAAAGGGTAATAAAATCAACAAACCCATGCATGCAAAGACTGTCATTCAAAACCAATACCATGAGCATGCATGCATGTATTATGATAGAAAAATAAAAACGAAGGAATTTCAGGGCTTTTGAGAATGAATATTTTAAAACGTGGATTGAATAGAATTAAAGAGATAAGAGTATCGACTCTTTTCATTTGCTTCACAAGTAGCACTTTAAACTTGTTTATTCATCCAAAGGACCTTAATGGCTACTACTTCTTTGATTGTCAATCTCTTTATCACATTGAAAGTTATCAAGTAGGGCATATATATATGAGGAATGATTTGGGTCTTTGTTTAAATTTTTTGCATCACAATATCTCCTCTTT
This sequence comes from Solanum sejunctum, assembly GCA_025642045.1. Taxonomy (NCBI): domain Eukaryota; kingdom Viridiplantae; phylum Streptophyta; class Magnoliopsida; order Solanales; family Solanaceae; genus Solanum; species Solanum sejunctum. Next base: position 10,678 of record JAOTQJ010138634.1, on the reverse strand, counting down.
GGGAAAATTTGTCCTCGAATAAGAATCGACCTCTCATGAATAGAGGTTAATAATATCAAAAATAAAACCCATCATCAATGCAATTATCTGATCTAAACAACAATGTCATGAAATTTACAAACTTGTGCATAGAATATCATTCAATTTCCAACTTGTGTATAGAATACCATTTAGAAACATTACCAAGCGCATGCATACATTTATTATGTAAGGAAAATGCAAAACAAAAGAATTTTGGGGCTTTTGAGAATGAATATCTTAAAACCTTAGGCTTGAGTAGAAGAAAGAAATAAGGGTATTGTCTCTTCATATCTACTCCCAAGTAGCACTTTCAACTTGTTGATTCCTCCAAAGGACCTTAATGGGTACTACATCATTGTTCCTCAATCTCTTCATTGGTCCTATCAAGTTGAAAGTTATCAAGGAGGGCTTATACATATACGAGGAATAACTCGGGTCTTATATTAAAATTTGTGGCATCATAATATCTTGCCATTGCGAAGATTGCCCACAAATGAGAATCAAACTAGCATGAATAGAGGGTAATAATATCATAAAACCCATCATCAATGCAATTATGTGATCTAAATACCAATTTTATGAAATTTTCAATGTTGTCTATAGAATATCATTCAAAATCAATACCACGAGCATGCATGCATGTATTATGATAGGAAAATTAAAAAATGAAGGAATTTTGGGGCTTTTGAGAATGACTATCTTAAAATTATAGGCTTGAGTAGAATGAAGGACATAAGGGTATCGACTGTTTATATCCAGTTCATAAATAGTACTTTAACTTGATGATTCCTCCAAAAGACCTTAATGGTTGCTACATTTTTATTCCACAATCTCCTTATTTTTCTATCTATTGTCTTAATTGGGACCTCTTCATAGTTTAAGTTTTCCTCAACTGCTAGTACCTCCAATGCCAAAATGGAGCTTGCATCACCTATATACTTCCTCAATATGGACACACGAAAAACTTGGTGAATCATCCTCATCTCTATAATTAACTTGACCGGTGTTGTGGAATATGAATGGTGAGGCCCAAAATAAGTTGCATAGGGCACTCTCAAATCATATGATTAGCAAATCTATACCCAAAGCATTATCTATGGGTAGACCACTGCTTTTACAAAGCAGGAGGGATACTGTAGCCATCCTGGCTTGTATGCCACTACTGGGAACCAGATAAACTCTAACCTGAGCTATAAGATTCATGTGGGCCTCATCCTCCCTTTGAAGCTAGCAAGGCTACATGAACCCCATATTGCTGAATGAACCACCTCCTCTGGTCATAACACTGGCCCCTGATGAGGTACCTTAGTACTTTACTGATGTACGAACCCTTTTGGGGTCCCCAAAATCCTCTCTCTACAGCAGTTCTAGCTCCCTTGGCGGTATTAACCACCAACTGAAATAAAGCACCATTTCTAGAGACCTAAAATACCGACTCTCTGATAAGAAAAACTATCCCTCTCACAAACTAGTTAACTCTCACTGCCTCACTCAGAAGTATAGTCATAACATCCTAAGCTAGCTGACAGAAGAGACTCTAATACTCTAAAATAGTTATGTTGTAGTGCATCAAAATCTAGAACCTCAAATGACTCTCCTCAAGGATATTCTAAGGAACAAACTGATCATAAAACACACTATAAAATGTGTCTAAGTGCTAGAGGAAATATACCACATGCCATGAGTGTCGTCCAACCCACCAACATCCAGTAACTCCCTGTGGACAAAAACTCATGTGCATCCTTGGTCTTCCCACTCTTAAACTGAGGTGGTTCCATCTTTCAAAAACTCTCGCCCCTATACTACTCATCATCAGTAAAGGAAGACACTAGTGGAATCCCAATAATTGGTGCTGTTAGTTATTTCTCCACCAGAACTTATGCCTTGGATGCTTGTGTAGAGCTTGAGGTTGAACCCTAACCTAGTTTATGAAGTACCAGATGTATCAAGCTGGGCTACCTACTTTCCCCCGAGTCTCAAAAATATATCTAAAAATCTAAATAGTGTATCCTCATGTAGTGGTGATGCAACAAACTCCATCTAGGCTCCATGGTTAACTTGGGGGAATTACCCTGCTTACAATCTCCTGCTAGTGCAACTCTTTGACCCCAACCCCTAGCTTGTCCAATGGCACATCCCTTGACCCTAGCTTTGGTCTTAATAGCAACATTAGAGGCTTTCTCACCTAGTCTGTAGGTGCAGTAGGTCTAGTCCTTGCCATTTGTCAAAAGGACACACAAGCAGCTACCTGATGTCGCCCAAGCTACATCTCTTCCTTTATGCAAAAGCAGTCATTGTCAAGATATATAACCTAACCAAGGCAGGGTCAAATCTTACAGAAAATATGGTAGACTTAGACAAATTTAATGTAATTCGGGTTGATTAACCAACTTATCTCCCCCAAAGGGGGATTTTATGATAACTACAAAAAGTAATCCTAAACTAATACAACTGTTAAAATAGCATGAAGAGGAACTAGGGTATGTTTTCCCCATAATTCCCTTACTTAGTATTACCAGATAATTGAATTCTTTTTTAGTATGTAGTATACAGAATGATAAGTTTAGTTCACAAAACCCTTTCGCTCAGGCAAAAGACAAATTTCACTATGTGATTTGTTTCATCCCCTCAACATGACATTACTAACACTCACCTATTGTTCCAGTACAATCTCTTATTGTCCCAGTTTTGTTAATTAGACAAGAAACATCAACCGAATCCTATTAATTAATCTATTTTCCTATTCATTACTACCTTCATCAAGTAAGTAATACTAGGCGAGTTCTAATGTTGGCCACCATTAGAAAGCATTCAAAATGAAGAGAATTAATTATTACATGCATGCAAACTTTTCAAGTATTATGAATTATCTAGTTTTACTTTGTTAATTCTTCATGGTTTCCACAACCCTAGTTATGGATTTAGCTACTCATGATCAGTGTAAATGCATGACTTATGAATTTGAAAAATAAAATTGAGCACTTACACAAGAAAATTAAGCACAACAAATCCAAACTCTTCAATACGAATCACAAGAGTGAAATCAAAAGATGACATAATGTTTTACAATTGTTTCTCAAGCTCCCTGATGTTCTATCAAGTCCATGTACTATTCCCCTTGAAAAATAACCTCAAAAACATATTTATACTGTTGAAAATATAAAACCAAAATGGAATAGGATAACTGGGTCAGCATACTCTACGGTAGGCTCTAGGAGCCATATAACATTCTACAGCCCATAAAAGGGCTTTCGTGGATTGTTTCTTCAAAACTGGACTAACTTTTGTAAGATCTCTTTATGGCCCATAGGGGATTTCCTCTGATGACTTTTTAGTAACTCCTCACTTTCTGATCCTCAGAGCACAATACCATGTCTATGACTCGTCTGCATGTTCATAGAGTCAACTTCAGAAATTCATCCTTCACTGGAATTTGTTACAAAACCATCTTTAAGGCTATTAAAAGTATCTATGGCCCATAAAACGTCTTGTGGAACCTCATACTTAGCCCAAATATTATGCCAACCCTGTAAGCCTGCAAAACAAACATAAAAATACATCAAATCTACTAATATCGCATTGAGAACACAAAAATTTCCATATTTTAAGCATCAAAAATATTGTATTTGGAGAACGCATCAACACACTCAACTTTTAAAATTGTTGTGTGTCCTCAAATGACTAACTGAATCTACATAAGCAACATAGTAACACATAGACTTCATTCTAATGGCATACATCACCAAACTCAAGCACATATAACCACACCACTTTCAAAACACATTAGATAGCTAGTAAGCAAATCAACAAAGGTCAATGTAGGTTACAATATAACTCTGACAAGCATGGTAGTTATCAAGAAGATACAATCACTAGGTTAGTCTAACATTAACAATTCAATGCAAGTGTCCTCACAGAAGGAAGTCTTATATCTCATTCACAATGATATTTTCATGTATAATCTTGGGACTATGCAAAATAATCACTCATTCTCACAAAAGACATTCAAATATCATACTCAATACCATATGCTTTCCCCTATACTCATGACTTTGACCTTTGGGTACGAGCACTAGGATCACTTTAGAACATTGTTCGCTTGTAACGTAGGCTCAAGGGCTTTGGTATGCTGTTTTGGGAACATAGTGACTAAAGGCCCTCCTTGACACTATATTTTTCTACTCTTTTGCCCTACCAACACTGTTATTTTTCGTCTCATTCCCCCTTTCTCCTATTCCAAGTTTTTGTGGGTGCTTTATTCTAATTTTGTAGCTTTTGACCTAGTACCTTCATAGCTTTTTTCTTTTTTAATTCATTGCTAAGGCATCAATTATTTTTTTTGCACCCAATACATATTTTTTCCTCTTTTTCCATGTATCACTAGTTCTTCCCTTGATTTTGGGTTTACCCTTACACCAACCACCCTCAACTTAGGCATTTGCCCTGAGCAAAGGTATATAATATCGTACCTAGGAACTAGGGCCTCATTTGGTAGCCAATATCAACTTAGGCTTTTTGCCTCAGTCATGGTGCAGAATGTTCATGGAAGGAAAAGGGCCAATTTAAGTATTTCACATCTAATAAGGTTAGGTCACTTAGGTAAATTGAAGGTACATGTAAGGCTCAAACATTAGGAGCAAGGTGTTTTTCACACATTTTGTTAGTTATTTAGGCTAAGTGGGCTATTATGAACAATGACCTAAGATCCTTTCCTAACCATCTACCTATAGTCTAAGTTAAAGTAACAAGGCAAGTTCTGAATTGAAACACAATACATGAATTTAGCAATGTAGACTCACACTCACATGGCACTAATTACACTATTAACACAGACTCTCAGATCATGCTTTTCATCTCAATTTTTTCCTCACTTATCAAAACAAGCACTGTCAACATAATTAAACATGCATGATTGCAATCTGGAATAAATAAAAAAAATTTCTAGGTATGATTTTTCACAAAAAAACACTAAAACAAATATATTCCATAGATACCACCACTACTATATAGTACTAATACTGCCTACATATCCTAAACAGATTGGTTCAATAGAAATTGAATATCCATGGGAAAAGTGAACACAGATAAATAAGGCCCTTAGATTCAAAATTTTTGATATTTATAGGCCACAGTTACTCAGACTTCACTAAGGCCTACAAGTACTTATTCCCCATTGGAAAATAGGTGCATTTTCATCACTGCACACAAAAAATGTAAAACAAAGGGTAGGAGTAAAAAAACACATACTTTGGAGCCTCAGCACTAGTCTCTACCACGATTGCCTCTCAAGCAGCACCTCATTTATTTCTGCCTCATGACATAGACAACTTGGGTACTCAGACTTGACCAAGTGTCCATGCTTCCTCACTAACAGTCATGGAAGGATCGGTGGTGTTCTTATCACCAGGATTAATAACCATCTTACACCGTTCAGTATTCTTTAGGTTCTGTATTATGTTGCTATACAATGTGACTTTTCGAAACTGACTTAGTTAAGTTGATACTTGACCAAACTATTGTTCCAGTTTTTTGAGAGTGACAAAATGAGATTCGATCTCCTGATTTATACTAGAATATCAGACTTAATCCCCCTCAAGGACTCATCCTGTGTGTCAGCCTTCCTCAACAATTGGTCAAGCATCTCTACAACCTTGGGATTCCTAGCACCCATATCACGATTATGGGAAGGAACATAATGACCATTCCTGTGGCTATCCTTGTGATCCTAATCTTTCTATCTTTTCTTTCACCTCTGCCTTGTCGTGGTAACCTACATGGTTGCTTCTAAAATATACCAATTCTCGTATCTGCTTTATTTACACCTCTATGTAGGTTTTATTATAACAAAGAACTTGGATGATCTCCTCATTTATCCTTGGTTGCTCTAAATTTATGCCAACATCACACGAGCTTTTGGTATCAAGGTGCTCAATAGTCTCTATGAATGATTGACCTTCGAACATGCCACCCCATAATGGTATAGGAATATTCTTGGCTATTTTCATCCAGGGCACGATAAAGGATCTCCACCAAGGCATCATCAATAATTTTTTAGTCAGGGAGACTCATTAAGCACTTTATGAATCGCTCCCATATAGTACTAATCGAGCCATCAGGAAGTTACTCAAAGTTGTTGGTTTGATCTTTCAAACTAAACTTCATTGATCTCTGGAAGTACCTCTCTAAAAAAAGCTTCTGTAACTCAGCCCAACTAGTGATCAAACTCAGTGAGAGCTCAAGTAGGCATAGTGTTGCATTGCCTGTCAGAGATAATGGGAAGATATGAAGTCCCATATCATCCATAGACAGATTTTGTTTTCTTATCATGATCTTGCAAATAAATGCAACATTGTGTAGGTAACTATGTGGATCCTTTGATGGTAGGCTCACGAACAATCCTTGGTTTTGCAGCATCTAAAGAAAACAATTTGGAACCATGAACTTTGTGTTAGTCGATAGTGGTGGTAACATAATAGCTTCAGCCAGTATTGGTTCCACTAATAAGCTTAGGCATTAAAGTCCTATGGCTATGAAGCAATGTCCTCAAGAGGAGGTAGGTTGTAATTATTCATATTCTCATTTTCATTCAGTGCAGAGGTGAATTTGCCACCTTGTTTACATTATCCTACGCCATCCTTTTTAGTCTTATCTTGATCTCTGGGTCAAACGGAGTCAAGGGAATGCTTCTACTTCGCCTATTGGACATACACTACACCTGTACCCTGAAATAAACCAAAAACAACAAAAACATAAAATGAGGAAAATAAGAATTGATTCCTAAATAACTTGAATTAGATAAATCTAGCCGTATTGCCTGGCAGTAGCGCCAAAATCTTGATGTCGCCCAAGCTACACCTCCTTTTTTAGGCTAAAGTAGTCATTGTTAAGATATATAACCTAACTAAGGTTATGGTCGAATCCCACAGGGAATATGGTAGACTTAGAAGAATTCAATGAAATTTGGGTTGATTAACCAACATATCTCCCCAAAGGGGGGGGGGGTTATGACAATTATAAAAAGTATTCCTAAACTATGTCAATTGTTAAACCAGTATGAGGAGTAACTAGGATATTGTGTTCCCCATGATTCCCTAACTCAGTAATACGACATAATTGAATTCTTTTCCAATAGGTAACATGCAGAAAGGTAAGTTCACAATACACTTTTACCAAGGTAAGAGGCGAATTTCACAACATGATTTTTTACATCCCTATAGTGTGACATTACTAACACTTACATATTGTTCCAGTACAATTTGCCCTTGGCCCAAATCGGTAGATTATATGAGAAACGTCAATAGAATCTTGTTAATTAATCTCTTTTCCTATTCATTACTACCTTCATCTAATCAATAACTCTAGGTGGGTTCTAATGTTGGCCACCATAGAAAGCATTCAATATGAAGAGAATTAATTAATATATGGACGAACAATTTTCAAGAATTAGGAATTACTCGATTTTACCTTATTAGTTCTTCACAGTTTTCACAACCCTAGTTGTTTATTTAGCTACTCATGATTAATGTAAATGCAAGACTGATGAATTTTAATAACATAATTGAGTACTTACACAAGAGAATTACGCACAAGATATCCAAACTCTTTAATACAAATCACAATGATGAAATCAAGAGATGTTGTTTCTCAAGCTCTCTAATGTTCTATCATGTCCCTCTACTGTTCCCCTTGAAAAATAACCTTAAAACATTATTTATAGTGTTTAAAATACAAAAACAAAATGGAATAGGATAAATGGGTCGGCTGACTCTACTATAGGGTCTACGGGTATATAACATTCTGTGACCCATAAATGGGATTTCGTGGAATGTTTCTTCAAAACTGGGGCTGATTTTTACAATGCCTCTCTATGGCCCTCATAAAGTTTTGTGGCCCGTAGATGTTTTGTTTGATGACTTTTCTGCAACTCCCTACTTTTTGATCCTTAAGGTATGACATAAATTTTGTAGCTCGTAAAGTCTTCTACAACTCATCTGTATTTTAATAAGGTCAACTACAGAAATTCAACCTTCACTGGAATTTGTTAGTAAACCATCTTTATGGCCCATAAAGAGTTCCTTGGAACCTCTACTTAAGTCAATTCTACACACTTAGCCCAAATTTTGTGCCAACCCTATAATCCTATAGAACACACATAAAAACACATCAAATCTACTAACATTGCATTGAGAACACACAAAATTCTAAGTTTTAAGCATCGAAAGTGATGTATTTCTACAGCACATCACTACCTAATGAGTGATCCTGAAGCTCGATCCTAAACTGAAGGAAGCTAACAAAGGGGGACCGAGATCATAACCTATAAAAATTTAGTAAGGTGTAAGCGCTTAACAATAAGGTATTTACCAAATGGAAATAACCTAAAGTAAAGCAATGAATAATACAAGTACTCCTTAACACCCAACCACATACTGTCAAACTACATACTTGCACTCAGAAAAAGTCCCACCACAATGTATACAATATAAAGAAATCACAAAGTTGTAGATACACTCATCACACCTCAAAAGGCCAAACTATAAGAAAGTTAAATGATACAATAGATATCCAGTCTTGTAAGCAATTCATATAATATAATAATGGTAAGTAGGGGTGATATGAGATGCAGTGAATGCCAATAGATGTAAATAATGTGATGCTATGTCAAATAATCATGATGCATATTTGTGTTTTGTGTTAGGACTCGTAACTTAATTTAACCTCCGAAAGTCCTTAATTGGTTCGATTTAATAAAGTTTGGGACCGAATGCAACATTTCACCTATGTTTGGTCCTTAAGAATAAAACTTGATGTGAGGTCAAGGTGTGTGTGATTTTTTGATTGGCACAAGTGAAACATGTGTGCCTATATATATACATGTATATCCGCTCAAGATCAACATCTTATACTTAGAAAATTTTAGCAAACATTTTGGTCAAGACAAACACCCTCTCGGATTGCTACAGTGATATCCAAAAAAAATTGATTTTTTCATGTTTTTGATTATTTGATGCTTCAAGCTTGGTATATTGAAGCCCCTAAGTAGCATGGTGGCGTTGGTTCGTCAAGAAAACACATAGTTTGGCAGTTACGAAAGTTTTGGGTGTAGGAAAGGCTTGCAAGGTATGTTAATTTTTATCTTTGTTTATGTTAATTAAAAGTTATAAAGGTGTTAGAAATGTGTTAAAATGATGGTAAAATGCAAAAATAAGATTGGTTGTTAACGGAATTATGAATTTCGAGTTGTGGTCGAATTGGAAATGAAATTTGGATATGGTTGTATATTGAACTGTTGATATGTATTTGTGTTTATTTGGCATGGAAATAATCTTTATGGGGTAAAGGAAGGGTTAGAAAATGATTCGAATAATTATGTGAATGTTACCTTAGATTGGAGGCTCGTCGAGGGTATTATGTTGCGTTTTAGCATTAGGGGTTTCCATAGGGGTGATGTATTCTAGTTTTTGGAGAATATTGGAAGGTTTGAATATGATGAATATGATGTTGATTCATTGCTGCCCTGTTTTGTTAATTTCGTCGCAATAGCGTTTTGTGACTTTTTGATATCGTAATGGTATTTGGAAAGGTTTATGGATGTTATGGTCTGTTGTTGTTGCTGCTAACTGATTATTTGAGCCGAGTTGAATTCTCGGGGCAGTGTATTTTAAGGAAAAATGCTGCCAAAATTTTTATCAATTTAGAACGAAAGGTTAGAGATTAAGGTTCGATACGAATATTAATTGTTGGTGTTGTTATAATTATGTAGACGTTGAACGTCCGAAAGTCTAAGGTTGGATTGACTTTACATTGGAGCTAGTTGGAAAGCGAGTTTGAGGTATGTAAAGATTTCCTATCCTTTGGCATGAATTTGTAAGCTTATTCGACGTTATATGTTTGAAAAGTTCCTTTCCTGTACAAATTGAGTTTGAAAATAATATACGTTTATGTTTGGCCAAATTTATGATAAATTTATGCCATCTTAGACTGTTGAGTTCCGAACCTATGAATAGTATTCGTTTGACTGGAATTAGTGAATTGAAAAGCTACAAGTCCGTTTGTTCAAAAATTACCTCTAAATGTGATTTTAAGCTGCTTTGGCATCATTTCGTAAAAGAATAACTAATCGATTTAAAAAGGGAATAATTTGTATGTTTTCAAGTGTTTGAAACTATTTTTATGCATATGACTCTCACGACTCTGTTCGTGCCCGTTTGGCCTCGTTCACAAGTTCTCGGGCTGGATATTTCGTGCGTTGTTATGATTATATATATATATTCCGAGGTTGGCTGGATACGACGGGTCAGTTTGCCCATGGACTGGCTTTGCTTAGCAAAGACATAAGGAGCTGGGATGGGATGACATCATGGCATGTGAGTGCTGGGCCGAGTTCGCCCCAGCTCACGAGAGTGCGTGGCACCATCACCTCTGCTCCATAAATGAGCATGATGACCTTTATGCTTTATAATGCGTGGACACTTGGCACTGTTGCCCTGGTTCACGTAGATCGTTTGAGGGTTTGTGATAGAGATTTTGGAGATTTGAAATTTATGGTGTTATGTTATGGTATGGAGCGTGTTTGAAGATCGCCATCGTTCCCGTCCGATATGCATTATTTTGATGTTTGAAAAAGAATAAATATTTTTATGTTGACATACAGGTT
>JAOTQJ010138626.1:0-39942 GCA_025642045.1 Solanum sejunctum | reverse complement strand
GTATACATGCTATTTATCACTTCCACAACACCCCCAAGGCTTCTCCTAACCCCAACAATAGCAAAAATGAAAGATAGACATATAGCCCTCAAAACGTTCAAACTTCCGCGTTTTAGTTTTTAGGCATTTTTCCACCAACCCGAATGTACCACGATACTTGGGGACCTCAATATAACACCCTAGAAGCGATAATTTATCGAGAAGCCGAAAAAAATATATTTATGAACATTCTACTATAGCAACCCGAGAGGGTTGCTACTGTGCAGGCATTTTTGCTTCAGTTTTTTTTGCTATCGATTTGAGCTCCCTCGGTTCAATTTTCGTTCAATTATCATTCTATACATATAGAAGACATCCTCAGGCACCTCAACATATACATATCAACACTTAATCTTTACCCCAAGCCAACCCATTTCTCCTAAGTTCTTAGCACTTTCATCCCTATCCATACTCAAAGACAATAGATAATAACTTAGGATTAGGGACTCACCTCGATGTTGCAAGTCTGCTTCTCTTCCTCTCCTTCTCTCCTTCTTCTTCTTCAAGCCCTCAAGCTAAGTTCCAAGACAAAGAACAAGAAAATGTTCTTGTTTTTGGAACAAAAGGGGTATTTATAGAACCCCATTTGTTAAATATTGCACCCAAGGGCTCCTAGTTAGCCCATTGTTCAAGTAGGTCCCCAAACTTTTCTATTTAAATCCAATTGAGGACTCCCGACTCCAACTAAAAAAAAATGTGCGCTCCAATAAAGCACCGCGAACTTACTTAAGTAAAATTATGCCAAGTTCGTTAACTTTTCCAATAAAACGACTTACTTTGATTGAATTAATTACGGGGTCTAACACAAGTTTACTCTACTATCTTCAGACTCTATATAGTATCAAAAATTTGGTGTACACTCTACTTTCTTTAATTCTCATATTATAGCACTACACTGAATAATATTTACTATGATTATTATTGTTGTTGTTGTATTGTGTTCTGCTGTTGTTATTGTCGTAAGCGTTGTTATTATTGAGGAATTTAAAATGATATAACAACAACAACAACAACAACATTACCTCAAATGCCTCAAAGGCTTCCGCCCAATGCGGGGTAAGGGGGGGTCGAATGTACGTAGCCTGACCCCTATGTTTAAAAACATAGTGCGACTGTTTCCGAATGACCCATGATGAGCGTCGTAAGTTGCATTGACTAATCGCTACTTCACAATTAAAAGAAGCGCAGACAGTTTAAAGAGTCATTTTGCTCTATTCCATCATACCCCAAAGTCAAAAAATAGTAAATTTTTGGCTCTATCCGAGATTGATGAAAAAGAATTTAAAATGATATATGAATTAAAATGTCAAGTTAAAAAGAAAAAGAATAAAATTGTTAATGTGAGAAAATATATCCAATTTATCTTTACAGGGATATTGGAGAAGCAAAAAGATGTTGTGATGACAAGTGTCAATTACCATACAATTCAAGTGTGAAAATTATTTTAAGATAGAATTCTCAAAAAATAAAAAGAGTCAGTTCAATCTTTTTTTTATATTAACAATGTGAATCCAAATTCTAATTAAATTGTTCAACTATAGTAGAACTATACTTCCTCAACATTCGATTATTCCAATTTCAATTTAAATAGAAATGTGAATTTTTAATTTTAATTTTAGAGTTTCAATTAAAAATATATAAATTACGTGGATTAAAATGTTAAGATTAACATTGCAAATTCAAAAATAAAATAAAATTATAAATAAAAAAACTAAAAAAAATTGAATGTCAGTATCACTTCTTTTTATTAGTTTTATGTGTATTGATTATATTTATTTAGTCTAATATATATTACATATTTAAATAAAATATGATATTATTTAATAAAAGGTAAATCAATTATATATTTTTTTTATATATATAAAAAGTACAATTACATCAAAAAATAATATGTTCCAATAAGACTAAATATTGACTTGATAAGTTTAAGAAGTTAGTTATTAAGTTTGAGGTATGAGTACGTAATTAAATTATCTATTGTTGAAGTTTACGTTTTTTTGTATTTATTTTTTTATATGAATTTTATCTAAATTTTTATATATAATTATATATAATACCTATTTAAATTATACTTGATTTACAAGTAATATTCCATAGAGTCAAATCGACTCGAATGATAATCATCTCCAGTTAAACTAGATTTTAAAAGTACTTTTTAATAAATTATGTTTGAGTTAAATAGTAAGTCTGAAAATATTTTACCTGAATAAAATTTGAATGAGACTTATTGAAGTTTTGCTTAAATTTAACATGATTATCGTAACATCTCGTGAAATTATTGAATTAACCCTAGAATGAAATCATGCACATAACGCGTCTTCCCAAACTACAATGAAAAATGCGAGACCGAATTTATGATCAACATAAAAAATTAAGTGGAAGAATGACCTCAACCTGATTTTAGAGCAACCGAGTCAAAAAATAAATTTTCTTAACTAATTGGAAAACAGTGTCAGTGTAATACCCTGTGAAATTTTTAAAATATCCCTAGAATGGAATCGTGCGCATAACGCGTCTTCCCAAACTCCAATGGAAAATTCGAGACTGGATTTATGATCAACACAAAAAATTGAGTGGAAAAATAATTTCGTTCGAATTTTGGAGCCATTGGATCAAAAAATAATTTTTTGATCCAAAATAAAAAACAGTGGTTGTGCACGCCCAAGGCGCAACGCGCCTAGGACTCAAAGATGCCTTATATTTTTTTTATTTTTATTTTTCTTTGAGGGGTATTCCTGTAAATTCCCAACCCCTCATAAGTTCAATAAACGAATATAAGAGATCCTTTATATCAAGCCAAGTCCAAAGAATTTCTACCAACTAAGTTTTCATATGAGTAGATAAAAGGGTCAACTTCAAATGGCCATATCTCCAAAAGTATAATGACTTAGGTGATGCATAATATATCAAATCGAAGATATTTGAATTAGCTTTCCAATGTATTCAATTTTCCCTTAATCATAGTTCAGAGTAGAAAGTTACGACCATTTTAGTGAAGGAGTGCTGAGCTGTCTGAAGGTCTGCGCCTAGAGCATATCGCGAACCCTTACCGGATAAGCAATGACATTTTTTTCTCTTTATTTTGAGGGTACTTTTATTCTAAAACCTTTTGGGGTTTATTTAAGGTCCCAAAACACATAAAACGTCAGTTTTCATAATCAAAATCCTCTCCCTTCACTCCTAAACATAAACGCTCAAGAATCATCAAGAAAGTTATCAAGTTAGGATTAACTTTCAAGATTCATCCTCAAGGTGAGTTATTCTTCATAAATTTCAATGCATACAACCCAAATTTCTTTATCTATTCATGAATCTCTAATAGAATCTCACATCATAACTTAGGGTTTTAAGAAGACGAATTCAAGAATCCCAGAAAGGATTTCTTGATTCTTTTTTTTCAAGAATGTAGGGTTCTTTATCAAGAACTCTGAAAATTCTAAGCCAAGAATTAAGGAATCAAGGAGAATCTCTTTAAATAATGTCTTTCCAAGTTCTTCCTCTCTAAAGGAACTATCGAGATCGAGGATTTTCTCCAAGAAAGCTAGTATTCATCAAATTTCAATTGTAATATCAACTTTCAAGGTATGTAAGGCTGAACTAAAAATATGATATTGTTCTCCCATGTGTCTCATAGATGGTCTTAGATGAGAGGTGAAAGTTCTTGAGTCTACATGCATGATTCTTAATTAGTCTCTTGAGAAATTATACTTACTACTTGTATTTTTACATGTTGATGATCATCATAGAACTTGTTTTCTTGAATTGAATATTTTCACATGAGTTATTACATAAATCATACTTATTATTTCATATATATTACATGAATAAAGATATGGATTGAGTCTAGAGCCTTTATTGAGAATGTTGATAGAGATTGTAATTGTGAATGTGAGAATGATGATAGATTGATAGAATTTAATAGTCTCTTGAGTCACCATAAATAAACTCTAATGATTTATCTATTCTATTATTCCCTGACAATTGTTCTAAGCCTTGAGTTATTGATTGAGATGATTTGATTGAGATAGTTTTATTGGTTGAATTGTTTTATAAGCATTAAGTTATGAGAGAAGTGCTGAGCATCAAAATGAGTAAGAGTGAGTCCCACTCGCACTCACTAACTATATGGACAACTTAGGAGAGGATTGTATTGTGAAAAATGAATGTTTCCTCAATACCAAAAGAGGACTTGATAGATTTATGGATCCACCGATAGAGAATCATCCTTTACCCAGGCAAGGTAGTGGATGGATGTAGCAATGACATCACTTCGTTGTACATCACCGGCTCATAGGTGATGATTGTCGGTTAGAGAAACTCCCAAATAGTTCTATCTTGATAGTACTTTGATGTTGTTGTTATGGTATGAGGTGATTGATGTTGATGAGTCATTGTCTACTCTTTATTCTTGCTTTGGATAGCATTTGACAGTCTGATTGGTTATCCTTTGGACTTGATGTTGCTTCATATTATTCTACCTATTTTGATTTCACTCAGCTATTTTATATACTAGTATATTCCAGGTACTAATGTCCCCCTTTGGGACTACATCATTTTATGATATAGATACAAGATTTGGAGATCATCAACAGGTGGATCGTTGAGGATTTGAGACGTTCAGCTGATTGGTGAGCTTCCCCAATTTTAGAGGATTCATTACTTTATTTTCATCTTGCTTTAGAATTAGATTTGCTTAACTTTATTTTGATTAAGGTAGTCATGGGTATGTAATTGATACCACCTGATAGTGATAGAGGTTTCATAGACTAGAGTTGAATATTGATATAAGATTGTGAGCTATTTCTTCCTACTGGCCTTTTATTATAATATTATTTCGAGACTAGATGATGATGTGCCCATTTATTCCCTTATGTCTTCCTCTAATTAATAGAATGTATGAATGAATGAATGAATGAATGAATGAGATGAGATAAGGCTAAGTAGTTTGCTTGGGGAGTAGCAATAGTCTGTGTCTAGGGTACTCTCCCGGGGCATGATTGTCAGTTCACACCTAAGGCACGACAGGACGGAACACGGACTGACACTTATATTTTTTTAAAAAATTTTGATGGAGAAGTTTTGGAAGAAATTACACTATTCCGCACCCTGAGTGTGTTGCTCCCTAGCACGCGTAAGTGTACGTGGTCTCATAAGTAATATAGTGATCCTAATTAGAGAGCCAGATTGTCGAACCCAAGAGATTTGAATGTAATTAGTAACTTCTCTTGGTTATCACGTTTATGGTGTTTTAGTAACAAGAGATTTTATTTTAGGGAAAATAAATTATATTAACAAAAAAATACTTTCTAGTACGAATATGAATTTCACACAAGATATCAATTAAAGATACAATTCCAGGGTTGTAACCGTGACGACTCAATCTAGTCTTAACAATGTCTACCTATGTCTAGTTTCTTGATTATTGATTCACAGGGTTAAAATTACCTTAATAGGGTTGCACGCATCTACCATCCTACCATTATTGACTACCTAACTACATCATTCAACGAGGATAGATAGACCAATAAAAATGCATTAAACCTATCTTCCCGTATATGAACCAAGCAAAGTGTAAGGGTAGTTGTCACAGGTCTCCCTTACACGAATCAACCTAGTTTCCTAGTATTGGACAAACTCCCTATGCTATTGTGTTCTATTCATTCCAACATCTCTCAAATCTAGAATGAGCAATGAATTTACTCCCTAGTTGGATAGATTCTGAAGTACAGATAAAAATAACATAGTAATAATCAAAAGAAACTATTCATAGATGTCAAAAATTAAGAATTACACATAGTTTATGGTTGTAACCCCAAAATATGGAGACTTATTGACTCATGAACGTGGAATACATCATGAATAAAGTGGAAAACATCCAAAACCAAGGTCTAAAGATTAAACTAACAAAAATATGGTGGAAAAAATATTCTCCATTGCCTCCTACAGTAGTTCTTGCGTAAAACAGAATATAAAACCTAAAGTCTAAGATAGAGTAATAATAGAAATCTCATAATTTGTCTTTTTCACATTGGATCCTGAAGTCCACGATGCGGACCCCTTGTATTTCTTACTTTCTGATTAAACTTCTAATTAGGCAGTTTTACACCTCTTTTGCACAGGTCCGCAATGCGGCTCATGTGCACTTTACAGCTTCACGCCTTTTTTGCATTTTTCAGCTTCTACAACCTTGTTCCTAAGTCTGCCACTTAGACTTTTGGTCTTTTGGCTGCTTCTACTGACTTTTCTCCTCCGAATTTCGGGCGGTGTTCTTTCCACAAGTCTAGCTTCCACTTTGAACTTTCTAATCAAAGCATAAAATTCCGCAAAAATACAACCAACAGGCACACTTGGCCCTACGTTAGCAAAATAAGAGAAAAACACACAAACACCTAGACTCTATTAATTTGTCCTCCGAATTAACTCTATTTATGGGCATTATTGGCTAATTAGGCATATAAATACACCTAAGATCATCACACCACACTTAGAGTTTTTTCCATCCTTGGGCAAACTACTACACATGTATGAGACTTCCTACGACAGTATGTATAACAAACATCATACAGTCATACTCTATGAACCCTGGTGAGCAACTTTCGGTGCCCTGGGCAAAAACTACATGTTCCTTGCACTCATGTATACCTACGAACTTATGCCGAATATTTAACAATACATCTAGTTACTGACCTTCAATGATCATGTGCCCTCACCAAGAAGAATTACTCATGCACACCACTATGATTCTAATCAGAAGATTAAGACTGGGTATACAAACAACTCTAACTCTCCAAAAAGATATCTCAAATTGCTTCTAGATTTCATAAGCTTGCCCTTAATGTAAACGTAGACCTAGATGGAATTTTCTTTAGAGTATCACATAGGTCTTTGTCGGGTTGTAATGTAGGCTGTGGGTAGGTGGGTTATATTTATGGATATGGCTGACATAGTTCAATTCCCACACGCTCGTAGCACACACTTCACATCTTCTCATGCTCCTTTGATTCACCACCTTCATTATCCTTCTTGAATTTATGCTATAAGTACTCCTATTTATTTTTCTCTGACAACAAAATCAACCCTTTACAAATATGTAGACACCATAAACAAACAATGACTAACAAGAAAAAAGAAAATCAAAAAGAAAAGAACATATTTATGTATATATATTTTTTGGATCAGTATGTATCCGCATCGCGTATCAACACTGGATAACTAACTTGTTAAGGGACCAAAACAGTGTGCATCCACATTTGTTCCGCGATGCGAAGGCAACGCGGATCAACACTGTTTTGGTCGACACTTTCTAACTTCGTTTTTTCTCTTTTTTTTCTTTCTTTAGACTCTATTATTTTTCAACTCTCGGGTGTCCACTCATGTTCTCTCTTCTCTTATCCACCATGCTCAAGTGCCAGGGAATTAGGATAAAAAATGGATACTTTATCAAGAAAATGGATTAGCTTGAATTGTGGTTATTCAAAGAATAGGCTAAGGCTCAACAAGGGTTAACTTGGGTTATTTCGTCTATCAAAAAAATGCCTAGATCCTCTCCTCTAGTTCTGCTTCTTACTAAGTCTATTCTACATATTAGGCAAGTTCTCGAACTTATCACAATCGAGATGCACAATTAGCTCATTCACTCTTGGCACACTTTGATCATAACATTAGCACTAGAGTTCCTATTGTGGTATTCACATGAATTCATTTAATTAAGCATGTATACAATAGTGATTCACAAGGCTCAAGTAGCTACCCTTAACTATGTTCAAACATTTGTGCTCGATGCTCGTTCGCACACTACCATACTCTATATGAACTCCATTTGATGAATACCCTTAGGATGTTCATCATCCATCCATCATAGGGCCCCGATCACTCAACTATGACTAACACAACTAATTTCACAGACACACAATTACCAATAACTTGGTGCATTCACAAAGTATTAACATAAGTGCATCCGTGCATCAAAGTAGTAGATAGCTATTATTTACAGACCCAACAAAAATTAAAAAGATGTTCAACCCTACATTAAGATAGATATACGTACATAAACATAAATCTGAAATAACACTTGTCTTAATACATGCCAATAATATAAGCAATATTAACAAAATAACAAAATCCCTACCCCATACTTAAATTTAGCACTACCCTTAGTGCTAACCATACATAACCTGTAAGGTAGGAACTGTGGTGCTCAAACATTACCAGGACCTAGTAGGATGGGCTCACCCCCTACATATATCGGAGGCTCATCAACTATGTCATCCTTCTCAGCCCCATCATCATTCGCATCCTCGTGCATCTCCCCTGGGTCCATAGGAATGTCATCCTCTACTGGCTTAACAAACCGACGACCAATGTGAAGCATGACTTTGGCATAGTCATTGAGAGAGTATTCAACCTCAACCTCATATAAATCTTCTCTCGTGGAAGGCTGACCGCCAGTTCGGTGCCGCAGCATCTCTAGGCCATACATGCAGCCCGCAATCAACTGAACTCGGTAAGCCCTCTCTGCCATAGTCAAGAATAGGCCCAAGGTCACGTCAGTCTCCTTAATGTTAGTGGCAACATAGAGTGGATCCTAGATAACTGGGCAGTAATTAGCCTCCTCCTCAGGGCCCCAAAAAGCATACCTACGACCCTGATAGGTCTTGGCCTTCCTCATCACTAGCCGGAATATCACTCCATAATTCAGCTGCATACCTCTCATGATTGCATAAATGAGGCACACTCTATCTCTCAATACATTTGTGAAGTGTTTCTCGAAAAGTAAGAGTGTGTCATTATCTTGACCATGACCCGAGCTTCCTTAGATATGTGAGCAAATGGAAATGAGAAGTGATAGCACCGCACTGCATGTCTGACCCACTTAGACATGGAACGCCGCCCTGCAATAGTGTACGTGATGTTTTGGTAGGGAGGGCAATTCTATAGCTCCTAAAAAACTAAAGCAAGGACCTCTTCGGGAGTGCTCAAGGTCATCTTGATAGCCAGCGATGAGAAGTTAACATCCAATCCTCGAACAATCACTGACTGGTACCTCAGCTCTTTGCTCATATTATGGTAGAATTCCCTTACCAAGCTCAAATTGCATGGCATAGGTGGTCGAAACAAGAACCCTAAAGTCAATTAGTTGCAGCAGTTTAGGATTTGGGGGTACTCATCCCGAAAGGAATCTACATCACTAGGGATATCAGGGTAGTAATTTGTCTTATCATGAGATTGATACCACCGCCTTCCCTTTCTGTTCACCGCCTTGGCCCCGTATTGCGGCTACTGACCCCTCTTGTTGTCCCTAGGTACATCTGGGATGTCCCGTGGCCATTTTCTTGCATTGGCAACCCATGGTCTGCTTGACTGACTACCACATCATGCACTTGAAGACATCATACCTACAAAACATGCTTGCACAATTAGTATACAGGTCATCCCACATATGACCCCACACTTGAGCTCGTATGCGAGGGTACTCAGACTTTCCCAAGTCATATGAGATATAAAACATTGCAACTTCAACACCCCTCACATGGTTCTAACATCCCAATCAACCCCCAAGGTTATGCCCTCAACCCCATACTTAAACTTCGACAAACATCCAGATATAAGCGAACAAGCAACCCAAAAGCATGGTGAAGGACATAAGCATTCCTACATGATGGAGATCGATTCACCTCCTCCCACTCTCCAACCCCCCAAACAGTGCATACCAACCCCAACATGAAAACTTGGCAATTCGTGGTGTAAAATACCCCTTACTGCCCCATCACAAGCACATCATCCTCAAGACCCCCAATCATCCTCATATTGTGATAGTTAAAAGAACAAACCTTCATCACACTCTACGAATTCAACCCTACACTCAAATATTTGGCACAACCCAACATACAACCAACAATTTGGAAAAAGGCATAGAGAAGAACATATAACCCCCCAACTTTTCCCAAATTTAGGGCACCATTTTGACATAGGGTTTTCACCCACATAATTTACACACAAAGTTCACTCATAGGCACCAATCATTCACTGATAATGCACCCCCACAAGAATTACTCTAAGATTAACCATAAATCAAGAAAATCCAATTCGAATTTACCCCTAAATCATGAAATACTTCTACCTTGATACCTTGAAATGAAGCAAAATCGAAGCCAAGAGTGCATACCTAATAAGGAGAGTGAAGTTCATGCAACTGTGGTATAACCCACATTATACGTGATGCGAGGAAGTTCAAAAATATGGGGAGAGGGAGGAAGAAGAAGAGAGAATGAGGAGAAAAAGGGTTTTGAGGTCGGGGTACACTATAACAAAAGGGAGAAAAAGAAAATAAAAATAGTTTGGGGAATTAATGAGGATGGGGGCCACTTCTACAATCAGGGGATTTAACACATATCCATGTTCCCTCTGCGTCACGGAGAGAACACGGACGAACACTTATAAAAAAAATTTCCTTCATGCAGAAACAGTGGGCATCCATGATGGGTTTGTGTCATGGTACTATCGTGTATGCTCACTATTTTTCCTGGGTGCAGAAACAATGGGCCTCTGCGATAGGTCTGCATTATAGAACCATCGCAAATGCTCACTAGTTTGAGCTTCACTAACATTCAACTTTTTAGCTCTGGCCCCTGAAAAATTCTCTGAACAGCTGAACATGCTTTAAAACACTACAACCAATATGTTAGACCAAGAAAACACAAAATAATTCCCAACAGATTGGAGAGAATTAAGGATGGAAAACATTTACATAAAATTGTGTAGGGTTTGTGATGGGGAGGCATCGCGGACATATACTCGTTCAAATTTTTCTCACTTTCTGTATGAGACTTGTTTTTATAATCTCTCTTTTTTTATAGTAAAATAAAAACCACTATGTTACCTCACCACGGGTTGTCTCCCGTGCAGTGCCTAATTTAACATCACGTCTTGTTGCATGATGTTCTTATTCATCTTTAGCCAACTTAATGGCCTTCATTATTAGATTTACGTGCACACTATAATAGTGCTTGACATGTTGACCATTCACCAAAGAAATTATGTTCATGGTCAAGTCCTTTAACTCCACTTCACCACCGGGTGTGGTCGTTATCACCATGTATAGTCCACTCCATTTGGAGCTTAATTTCCCTAGAAACAATTTTATACGTGAGTTAAAAGGTAATACCTGTTGGCCTGGCTCAAAGTTTCACTTGATTATATGTTGGTAATGCCACTTGTTTTTTCGCTCCTTGTAAAGCTTAGCATTCTCATAAGATTGGAGTTGGAACTCATCCAACTCCTCTAACTGTTAAAGTCTTTTTCTGCCAGCGAGCTCAGGGTCAAGGTTCACTTTTTAATCGACAAATACACCTAACGCTCGAGTTCCACGAGCAAATGACAAGACTTTCCATACACCAGCATATAAGGAGAGGTTCCGATGGGGGTCTTGTATGCAGCCTGATACACCCACAATGCTTTATCCAGCTTTTCTGCCCAATCTTTTCGAGTGGCATTCACAATTTTCTGCAATATGTTCTTCACCTCCCAGTTGGATATCTCAAATTTCCCCCTTGTTTGCAGGTGGTATGTTATGGTCACCTTGTGCCTTATAGCGAATTTGGCAATCAAGTTATTCACAGTTTGATTTAGAAAATGGGTACCGCCATTACCTATATGGCTTGTAGACTACAAACCATATGAAGATGTTCTTTCGGAGGAACTTGCTCACCACCTTAGCATCATTGGTTGGAAGGGTTGCTATTTCTACCCATTTAAAAATGTATTCCGCAGCTACCAGAATATAATGGCAGTCGAATGATGGTGGGAATGGCCCCATAAAATTAATGCCATAAGTATAAAAAATCTCCACTTCCAGAATGTTGTTAAAAGCATGTCATGCCTCTGGAATATAGCACCAGTCTTCTAGCAAGTATCACAATCCATGGAGAATTGAATAACATTTTTTAACTAGGTGGACTACAAGAAACCTGATTGTAATACCTTATGCACTGTTCGGTTATCCCTATGATGATCCCCATACAAGGAGGCATGATATCTCTACAGAATCTGCTTCTCTTTGCCTCCAAAACACACCTCCTTTCCATGTTGTTAGCTCCATGTTTGAATAGGTATGATTCATCCTAGATATATGCCTTAGCATCATGGGCCAATCTCTTCTTCTTCTGGTATATTGCATCAGGTGGGAACATACCACTTACCAAAAAGTTTACCATATCAGCATCCCAAGGTAACATTTCCAAATCAATGGCTAATAGCTGCTCTCTAAGAAAATTTTGTCTGATGTGTGGTTACTCACCTATATGAGCATCAGTCTCCAGACAGGATAGGTGATCAGCAACCTGGTTCTCACTCCCCTTACGATCCCTGATCTCAATATTGAAATCTTGGACCAATAAGATCCATCTGATCAAGCGTAGCTTGGCATCCTTTTTATTGAACAAATACTTCACTACCGTATGGTCTGTGAACACCACCACTTGGGTTCCACCAAATAGGCTCTAAACTTATCAAATGCATACACCAGTGCTAGCATTTCCTTCTCAGTGACAGTATAGTTGTTTTATGTTGCATCTAAGGTCTTGATGGCATACCATATGGAGTAAAAAACCTTGTCTTTATACTACCCTAGTACCGCTTCTACTGTTGTGTCATTGGTGTCACACATTAGCTCGAATAGGAGACCCCAATCAGGTGCTACTAAGATCGAGGCCTCCGATAACTTCTTTTTTTAAATCTCAAATGCCTGCTAACAAAAGTCATGAAGTAAAATGGTACCTCTTTCTCTAATAGGGAAAACAACGGCTTCACGATCTGTGAGAAGTCTGTAATAAACCTACGGTAGAAACCCCATATCCAAGAAAGCTCTAGACTACTTTGATCAAAACCGGTGGTGTTAGCTTTTCGATTACCTCTATCTTTGTTCTATCTACTTCCAATTCCCTCTTAGACACTTTGTGGCCCAAGACTATCCCCTCCTTAACTAGGAAGTGACATTTCTCCCAGTTAAGAATGAGTTTTGTCTCCTTATGTCTCACTAATACTTGGTCCAAATTCTGCAAGCAGCTCTCAAATGATTCATCGAAGACAGAAAAGTCATCCATGAACCCCTCTACAAAGTGAACTACCATATCATGAAATATAGCCATCATGCACCTTTGGAATATTAATGGTGCATTGTACAACATAAAGTGCATGTGTTTAAAGGCATACGTCCCATATAGGCATGTAAAGGTTGTCTTTTCCTAGTCTTCGGGTGCAATAGTTACCTGGTTATATCCTGAATACCCATACAGGTAACAATAGTACTCTTGCTCAGCCGTCTATCTAGCATCTGATCAATGAAGGACATGGGGTAATGGTGTTTCCTGGTGGCCTCATTCAATTTTTTGTAGTCCATGCTAATTCACCACCCCATCACCGTTCTAGTTTGAATCAGCTCGTACTTCTCATTGGTGACTACTGTCATCCCGCTCTTCTTGGGAACACATTGAATAGGCCTAACCTATTTGCTGTCTGATATGGGGAAGATGATCCCTACATCTAACCACTTGATGACCTCCTTTTTCACTACCTCCTTCAAAATTGGATTTAGCCTTCTCTGCAGTTGAGCCACTAGCTTATGGCCCTTCTCCATGAATATTCTATGCATGCATAAGGCTAGGATGATGCCATAGATATTAGGAATCTGCCACCCTATTGCTCTCTTTTAGTTCTTTAGCACCACAACAGTCGCTTCTAACTAGGGTTACAGTCAATAAAGCAGACAGGATTACAGGTAATGTATTATTTTCACCAAGAACTCATACATGAGATAGGAGGGTAGATGCTTCAACTCCAACTGAGGAGTTTCTTCCATTGGTTTTAGGAGGTGGTCCCAATACCCTATTCAGAGGTTCATTCATTTTTTTTAGTATACTCACATTGTGAGTATTTAGCACACTTTTAATTTGCGGTCCTCAATATCATCCACTAGCCCTTGATTCAATAATGCCCTAGCTAGTGGATCTTCAATCTCGACCTGGATCACAACAACTGTAGTATCTATTACTATGTTCACTGCTAGATCCTCATATGTAGCTGGTAGCTTCATTGCCTTATAGACATCAAATACTTCTACCTTATCGTGGGATCTCATGGTGAGCCTCCCTATTGCAACATTGATCAATAGCTCTCCTGTGGCCAGTAATAGGCGCCTAAGTATAAATGGAACCTTAGGGTCCAGCTCAAAATCTAGGATGACAAAGTCTACGAGAAAGATGAGAGATCCGACTTGGACTAAAATGTCCTCCATTACTTCATCCATACTTGCCAATGATCTGCCTGCTAGTTGTAACACAATAGTCATGGGTTTCGGTCTTCCAAGCCCTAGCTTTAAGAATAAAGAAGTGTGGCATGAGGTTTATGCTAGTCCTAAGATCACACAAGCTCGTGGCATTCAGATGACTCCCGATAGTTACTTGCATAGTAAAGCTTCCTGGATCTTTTAGTTTTGTTGGAAAGTGTGATCTGTTGAGAATCTTGGAGCTGAATGCCTCCGTCAGTGCCACAGTCTCATACTTAGCCTACTTAGTCTTGTTAGCCATAATGTCATTGACATACTTAGCATATTTAGGGATTCCTTGCAAAATATCAATCAATGGTAATTTAATTTATCCCTGTTTTAGTAGCCCGATGAATTTTTGGAGGGAATCATCCTCCTTTTTCTTGAGCTTCTATAGGAATGGAGGAGGAGGTTTTGACAATAGAGTTGCCTCATCAGTGGTTAGGCTAGATTGTCAGCCTTATTGTTTTGTGTAGAATCCTAATCATCCTTTTTTAATTTTTGGGACCAATTCAGTTAAAGGCCTCCCACTTTTTGTGCTGACCGCATTGACCTAGTTCGGGTTGGGATCAGTGTTCCTTGGTAGGTCTCCTTGAGGTTTGAGGTTTATTGAGTTAGCCAACTGTCTCAACTAATTTTCTAAATTTTACAGATCCTGCTTGCTCCACTGAATCTTCTCATCTTGTCTATTTTGGTTCGCCAAGATCTGCATCAACACCTTACTGTCTGTCATGGTGTTTGTATTAGCCTATCTTGCAGGCTGATGGGCTGGCTGACTCTGATATGCATTTCCCCTATAGTCTTTGCTGCGATGGGCCAAGATTCTACTGATTGCCACCCAATGAGAAGTTTTGGCTAGTTCCTCTAATTTGGGCTATAAGTGTTCCTGAATCCTTGATAACCCCCTCTATTAGCATTACCCACAAAGTTCACTGCCTCAGGATTAGATCCGCAAGATTCAGCCGTGTGATCTCCTCCACCACATACATCACACTAAACCGGTTGTTGCTATTGTACCATGTTAATGGGGGCTTGCTACTGACTTGCTGCCAGTGGCACTTGATGCTTCAGACCTAAAGCCAAATTATTGAAGTTAGTAGTCATCATGATCTGCATAGCAGCCAGTTAAGTTTGTAAGTTTGTTATTACATAATTTCTAATACCCCAGCCTGCTTCTAGATTATTGATTGGCTAGATCTTCCATTTGCTTTTGGATTACCCTAGGCAATTCTATTGAGAAGAGCATATAGCTTATCATATATCTTCTCCAGTGCTTGGCCCCCTGAAGCTGAATCAAGAATAACCTTGGTATTGAGTTCCAACCCTTTAATGAAGGTGTGGACCAATACCTCGTTAGCTTGGAAATGGTGTGGGCAATTTATCAGTAAAATTTTAAACCTATCCTATGCTAGAGATAGATTCTTCCCAGCCCTCTGCTTGAAACTCAGGAGTCACTTCTAAGCTTGGCAGTCTTGCCAGATGAGAAAAATAGAGTGAGAAACTTGCGAGCCAAATCATCCCAGAATGCTATGGAGTTTGGTGGCTCAATTTGTAACCTCCTCTGGGCTTCCCCTAGTAATGAAAAATGTCATCCTCACTCCTGTGGGAATGAAAGTGTCTGCAATCTCAAGAAAATTTTGCTGGTGGACCTGCGGGGCTTTATGAGAAAGCCTGGTTAACTGCCCAATAGAGTGTAACAACTCGACCATGTTTTGTTTGAGCTCCCACAGACCACCAAGTTCAAGCTTGAAAAAATACTAGTGACATTTGTAGTTCTCAGGATTGCTATATCCCTTACTGGCCTCGATGCTGGTGGTGCATCAGTAGTAGGTACTACTGGAAGTGAGTGGCTTGTTGTTTGCCATGTTCTCTGTAATAGGATCAACCTCACCTTGTTATCCTCTTGATCCTACAGCTCAACTAATTTAATAGGCGGTGTTTCAAACAAAACTCCTGCTCTCCTCTTTGATCGACAAAAACAAGAGTCTTGATCTTCTAGCTTAGAGCTCTCTTTCCTGCTAAAAAACATCGCTAAGATCAAATGTAGCGATGACCATAAAACAAGATAACTTCGATAATCAACCAATTTGTGTCAAATCCCCAGAGACGATGCCAAAACTTGGTTGCACCCTAGTACACGCAAGTGTACGTGGTCTCACAATTAATATAGTGACCCTAATTAAAGAGTCGAGTTGTCTAACCCAAGGGCTTTGAATGTAATTAGTAACTTCTCTTGATTATCATGTTTATGATGTTTTAGTAACAATAGGTTTGGTTTTAGGTAAAATAAATTATATTAAAAAAATAACTTTCTAGTACTAATATGAATTTCACACAAGATATCAATTAAAGATGTAATTCTAGTGTTGTAGCCATCACGACTCTATCTACTCTTAACAATGTGCACCTATGTCTAGTTTCATCATTATTGATTCACAGGGTTAAAATTACCTGAATAGGGTTGCATGCCTCTGCCAACCTATCGTTATTGACTACCTAACTACATCATTCATCTGAAATAGACAGACCAATTAAAATGCATTCAAGCTATCTTCCCGTGTATAAACCAAGCAAGGTGTAAGGGTAGTTGACACAGGTCTCCCTTACATGAATCAACCTAGTTTTCCAGTATTGGACAAGCTCCCTATGCTATTGTGTTCTATTCATTCCAACATCTCTCGAATCTAGAATGAATAATGAATTTACTCCCTAGTTGACCAAACTCTAAAGTATAGATAAAAATAACATAAGAATAATTGAAAGAAACTATTTATAGATGTCAAAAGTTAATAACTAAGTCTATGGCTACAACCTCAAAATATGGAGAGTTGGCCACTCATAAACGTGGAGTACATCATGAATGAAGTGAAAAACATCAAAAATCAAAGTCTAAAGATTAAACTAACCAAAAATACGATGGAAAAGTGTTCTCCAACACCTCCTATTGCAATTCTTGCGTAAAACAGAATGTAAAACCTAAAGTCTAAGATAAAGTAATAATAGAAATCACGTAATTTGACTTTTCTGCATCGGGTCCTGAAGTCCACGATGTGGACCCCTTGTATTTTTAACTTTTCGCTTAAATTGCTGACTAGGCAGGTTTGCATATCTTTTGCATAGGTCCGCGATGCGGACCTTGTGTACTTTTCAGTTGTGTGCACTTTTTGCATTTTTTAGGTTCCACAACCTTGTTCCCAAGTCTG
Organism: Solanum sejunctum; assembly: GCA_025642045.1. Classification (NCBI taxonomy): domain Eukaryota; kingdom Viridiplantae; phylum Streptophyta; class Magnoliopsida; order Solanales; family Solanaceae; genus Solanum; species Solanum sejunctum. The sequence goes on along the minus strand of JAOTQJ010138626.1, from coordinate 22,380 downwards.
CCACATGGACTTTTGTTCTTTTGGCTACTTCTACTAACTTTTCTCCTTAGAATTTTGGGTTGTGTTCTTTTCACAAGTTCGGGTTCCACACCAAACTTTCCAATCAAAGCAAAAATTCTGCAAAAACACAACCAACAGGTGCCTTGGGCCTACTTTAGCAAAATAAGAGAAAATGACACTCAAACACCTAGACTCTATTAATTTGTCCTCCGAATGAACTATATTTATGGGCATTATTGGCCAATTAGGCATATAAATATGCCTAAGATCAGAGCGCTTCACAGACCTGTGTAATTTTTGTGGAAAATTTTTCTTTTAATTCACAAAGGGCACTTTGGTCATTCTCCAACCTATCCTTAGTCCCAAAAATGTGTTTAAGGATCATTTATATTAGATTAAAAGTTTTAAAACCCTATTTTTCTCTAGTTTCTAAGTGAGGGTTCTTGAGAGGGAAAGAAGAGAAAGATAGAAGTCTTGAGTTGGGGTCAAATTTCTTGCAAGAACTTGCATTGTTCTTCATCCCAGGTATGTATGGCTAACTAAAGCATGGAATTGTTCTTCCATGTGGTCCCTTGATTGAAGTAAGTTGATAGTTGAATGCGACAAGTTCTACATGTGAAATTCTTGAGTATTCTATTGAAAATTATACCTATCTTATGTATTTTCTTAAGTTGATGATCATCACAAACTTTATTTACTACTTAAGTGATTTATTTGAATTATTATATCAAACTCTACATGATTACTTTATTAAAGTTTACAAGAATACACTAAAGGGTTGATGTCTAGAGCCTTGATCATGTAAATGCGCTTGTTATTATGGTTTAGGTCCCGAATGGAATGTGTTGATGAGATTGATGGCCTTAAAGTCTTAAAGAGGTTGAATTTAATCTAAATAGAATGTTCCTAATTTATAGAGGTGATAGTTAATGAGATAAGTTTATTTTCTTCATCCAAAAGAGACTGAATGATGACTAATTGTGATGTTTGATAACTTATGAGCATGTTGAGAAATAGGAGGAGTATTGACCACTGAAATAAGCAAGAGTGAGTCCCACTCACATTCATAACTACGTGGCCAGCGTAGGAAAGAATTGAATCATGAAAGCAAATGTTTCCTTAGTCCTAAAAGAGGACTTTATAGTATTATGGATCTACCGATAGATACGTCCTCTACCCTGGCAAGGTACTGGATGGATATGGTAATGATATCACTTCGTTGTGTCATTATTGGCTCATAGTTGATATTTATCGATAGAGAAACTCATAGATAGGTTTTATCTTGATAACACTCTGATGTTGATGTGGTGATATAGGTCCTGATTGATGTTAATGCAATATTGTTTATTCCTTATTTTGAGATGAGATGAGTACCTGATAAGTGGATGATATTCCCTGTTATTCTGTCTATACTATTTACTTTCAGCCTGTATTATATACCATACATTCCACGTACTAATGCCATTTGGCATTGTATCATTTCATAATGCAGACTTAGCAGACAGAGGACTTCAGCAGGCTTATCATTGAGGTTCAGAGCATTCCTAGTTCCAGTCATTGGTGAGTCCTTCCCTATATCCGGAGAATACTAGTTATTTTATTCCTCTATAATTTAAGAAATTTTTTATAAGTTTGTGATAATCATGGCCTGTCATGGTATATTCTTAGACTATAGAAGTTGAGGCTTCATAGACATTGAGAGATGATGGATTGACGTTGGGGTCTTTCCCTTTTTCTAAATTAAATTATCATAATTCTATCTTGAGCTATGGATGTTAATGATTAGTCTTGTGGCTCATGGTCCTTATTCTTAGTATAGACATAATGAGATAGAGTTGCCCACTATTATGTATTTGGTACTTCTGATGTCTTCCGCTGATTTATTGACTGAATGAACATGATGAGACTAGATAGTTTGCTTGGAGACTAGCAATAGTCTCTGAGTGCCAGTTATGACTAGAGTACCCTCCTGGGGCTTGACAAACTTGGTGTTAGAGCATAGAGTTCAAGTGTCCTAGAAATTCTATGAAGTCGTGTCTAGTAAGGTCTTGTTTATGGGTATGTTCTGCACCATACTTCATAAAGAGGAGTTTATGAGTATGTTGTGTGATAGAGTTTAACTCTATGAAAATTCCTTTCTTATTCGTGCATTACACATTTGTATATCATGCCTCTAAAATGTACTGCTGCCCAGAAAGATGCCTAAGCCCCAACTGCTGAGAATGCTCTACCAGAGGCCCCTACCCAGATGGGGACAAGGAGACGAGGTCATCCTACCAGGACTGCTAAGGTTCCTCAGACGCCCTGTGTACAGCCACAGCCAACCTCCACCTTAAGGCCAGAGTTTAAGGGAGCCATCACCATGCTCACCCAACTTATGGCCTCCCAGGTAATAGTCGAGGCTCCCAAGCTTCGAATTCTATCTCCTAAAAGTCCACAACTACAACTAGGCTCAGAGACTTCTTATATATTAACCCACCAGTTTATATGGGGTCAAAGGTGGAGAAGGACCCATAGAACTTTATTGATGAGATGTGGAAGATCTTGCAGGCTATGGATGCTAATGATATTGAAGGAGTTGAGCTTGACTCCTATCAGCTTAATGATGTTGCAAATGTTTGGTATAACCAATGGGAGGACAGTAGAGGTGCAAATGTTGCCAGCTGAGTGGGATTAGTTTGAGGCTACTTTCCTTGATCACTTCTTTCCCCGAGAGTTGAGGGAGGCAAAGGTTGATGAGTTTATGAACTTAAAACAAGAGGGGATGACCGTTAATGAGTACAGTCTCAAGTTTATTAAGCTTTATAGATATGCTCCTAAGATGGTTCAAGGCATAGAGGCAAGAATGAGGAAGTTCATGTAGGGATTGGGTTGGCTTGTGAAGAAGGAATATAAGGCAGCATTGTTAATTCAAGGTATAGACATCTCCAGGATCATGGTATGCCTAGCAAACTAAGAAAGATATGAAAAAGCATCTGAGTAGGAAAGCTAAGTCAGCAGGACATGAACCTAGCCAGTAGAAACAAAATAAGGGTGATAAGTCTTACTTTCAGCAGAGGTCTTCCAATTATGCACCCTCTATAGTAAATGCACCCATCTAACAGAATAGGTATGATCAGAAGTCTTATGGTCACCAACATTTCAGGGCCCAAGGTTCTCTATCTCAAGCTATTGTGACCTATGGTACGAAGGGAAAGCCACCTTATGGCAACTGCGGTAAACTCTATCTAGGTAAGTGTCGTATGGGCACAGATATTTATTACTCATGTGGTAGACTGCTCACTTCCAGTATGAATGGCCAAAAATGAGGCAGTGTGAGGGAAGCAATAAAGCACAGTCCTCCATAGCACCCCCATCTAGCAATCATCAGAGGGGTACTACTACGGGTACAGTAGGCGCGACAAACCATCTTTATGCCATGAAAAATCATTATTATCAGGAGGCAGCACAAGATGTCATTACGGGTATGCTTTGAGTATTTACTTCATATTGTTAACCTTGATGTTTGATGACTTATGAGCATGATGAGTAATAGGAGAAGTATTGAGCACCGAAATAAGCAAGAGTGAGTCCCACTCACACTCATTAACTACATGGAAAGCGCAGGAAAGGATTGAACCATGAAAACGGATGTTTCCTCAGTCCCAAAAGAGGACTTGATCGTATTTTGGATCTATCGATAAATATGTCCTCTACCCTAGCAAGGTATTAGATAGATGTGGCAATGATATCGCTTCATAGTATCATCACTGGCATATAGGTAATGGTCATTAGTTAGAGAAACTCTCAGATAGGTTTCACCTTGATAGTACTCTACTATTGATATGGTGGTATGAGTCCTGATTGATGTTGATGTGATATTGTTTATTCCTTATTCTGAGATGAGATGAGTACCTGATGAGTGGATGATATTTCCTATTATTCTATCTATATATTTACTTTCAACTCATTTTACTGACCGTAGATTCTATGTACTGATCCCATTTGGCGCTTCATCATTTTATGATGCAGATTCAGCAGACAGAGGACTTCATCAGGTGAATCGTTGATGTTCAGAGCATTCCTAGTTCCAATCATTGATGAGTCCTCCCGTGAATTTGGAGGATACTAGTTATTTTATTTCACTATATATAATTAGAGCTATTTCTTATGAGTTTGTAGTAACCATGGCCTATCATGGTACCTCTTAGACTGTAGAAGTAGAGGCTTCATAGACGTAGAGAGATGATAGATTGATGTTGGGGTCTTTCCCTTTTTCTAAATTAAATTGTCATAATTCTATCTTGAGCTATGGATGTTAATGATTAGTCTTGTGGCCCATGGCCCTTATTCTTGATACAAACGTAATAAGGTAGAGTTGCCCACTATTATGTATTTTGTACTTCTGATGTTTTCCGTTGATTTATTGACTTAACGTACATGATAAGACCAGGTGGTTCTTTCGGGGACTAGCAATATTCTTCGAGTTCCAGTTAAGCCTAGGGTACCCTCTCGAGGTGTGACAATTATTTAATAAAAGGGGAAGACAAATGGATCTTCCAAACTCTCTCCTGCATGGATCAGAACAAATCCTGATCAAGCCACTTGATCCCCAACCTAAAGATGTTCACTGGACTCAAGAACAAAGTGGCGGACCCCAAACAAACAAGAATGGCATGATTACAACACCCTCTTTCAAGAAGGTGCTCCTAACCTCAGTCGCAACACTAATACAATATGTACAATATCAAGGCCTTTGCCTGGACATCGAGATGGAAGATGAACATGAAGAAATGGGCAATATGGGAGATGAGGTAGCATCCTTAAATAGAGGAGGAAAAGAAACAACTATATCTACCTTTGAACTACTCTATCACACTGAAAATCCTTGGGAAAAGGATCAATCACATATACCTCAGATGGAGTATATCCTCACTATATAAGCTAATGAAAGAAATCACACTAATCGGCTTGGGCAATGACTATTTTATAGCTAAACTATATAAAAAATGCAAAAACATAAATACAAGGACCATGGATTATCAATGTATATTTCCTCTTTGTAAAACGTTGGCATCCTAATTTTGTGGCCTCTAGAGTGATTGAAACACACTTACCTATTTGGATACACTTGCCGGAACTACCCACGGAATTTTACAACCCCGCAATCCTCACACAGGTAGGAAATAAATAGGCAAATTAGTTAAAATAAATATATGTAAGTAATCCACATTGCGAGGACGTTATGCACGCATTGTATGGAAGTACGAATGGGGATACCAGTGAAGAAATTCGTTCATATGGGGGAGCATAAGCAACCTATACTATACGAAGGCTCTAACATCATATGCCCTCTATGCGGGGTACTTGTTCATACTGCTTTTATATACCTTGTGAAGAAATAAAATCAACAACAAAGACATTACTAGTTCGAAGTATCCCCTACCACCAACAAAGGAGGAATGGAAACTGATGGAATTTAACAAAAAAAGAAACCTCCAAAAAAGGCAACAACAGAAGATTCCATCGCCACAGGAGCCAGGTATAAATGTTAAAAACTTTTATGCCGACACAGGTAAGTATCTTAAATTCTAGACTCTCAAATACAAGAAATGTAAAACTAGGATACCAAAAATTGACAAAGGTATAAAAAATGGTCAAAGCAACAGACCACAATACTTCCCATCTCCTCTCCCAATATTGATGTAACCATGACATCATGATAGTTAACGTGGAACAACAAACAAAAAAATTCTGAAAAAAACCCACCTGACCTCTATGTCTTCCAATAAACACCATACTAACATAGAAATGGCAGTTACAACCATCCTAAAGTGACCCCTTCTATAGTACCTATCCTCAAATCAGTAGAAGATACAGAAATAAACAAAAACATCAACACTACGAAATCCACTAAAGACACAGATATAAGAATAGATATTTACACCCCTAGCACTTTAACCCCTAACTCTGAAAACCTTGACAACTCCTACGTGGACACTCCTCAGTCCACATATCAATATAGCTATATTCTAGATGCCAACATCAAATCAAAAGTTCCACCCTTCTTTTCACAGTTGACTCCATAATCTAAGGACATATTTAAGGGTAGCCTTACAACTAAAAAAGGCATTAAACCCACATAATAGATTAACACATATCCCTAGTAAAAATTTACTAAAAAGGGATATTTACTTACAAAAGACAATATCAATTACTATACATTCTATATCTATAGATTTACATGGCCCACTATATAATACCAAGAGTTCCCTTTTCCTCCTAACTGAGGAGAATAAATACCAAACAGTCTCATATGATACCACCCATCAAATAAGCAAACCCTCCTCAAGAAAACATGAACTCCTCTCCTACTCATCCTCTTTTCAAAGTCCTGTCATTCTTCTCTCTTAGGGGGGGATGAGTTTTTCAGTCCCATAGTTTAAAGGAGCAAGAAGGGGTTTAAGGTGACACTCCGGCGAGCTTTGCTCATCAAAAAAATGATGAACCACTAGGTTACACAATATTAACTGGGAACTACTTTAACAATTAATGTATGCCCTTACGCCACTTTTTGGGATTATAATAGCCTATAAAAATAGAACTAAGCCAGGTAATTTGGTACTAATAAAAAGAGATTTGAGGAGGGCTAAGTTGAATAGCGCTAGAGGCCAGGAGAGCTGCTTAAAGCCAATGTGTGGAAGCCCAAAAAAGTCAAAAAAAACTTGTCATGTGGTTTCCTACTTGGTTATTAAGGTCATTATTCTACTCAGAAATCTAGCGAACTTACGGTGGCATGTTGCCTATTATGGACGAGACGCTAAAAACATTTCAGTAATGGTGCATGAGTTGATCTTGCATGGCATATGGTCCCATACCACCTATAACCTATTTGATCCATCAGGTTCCTAGTCCCGCTGGTCCTGTACGTGGTGTTCTCCTATAGCCCTTGCTTTTCTCTACTCACCCTACATGGTATCAGACAACACTTTCTATGCAACACCAACTCCAAACCCAAACTCCATTCCTCACTCTTGGATAGAAATGAGTATGCAAGGACATGCCCTATCCTTCAACATAGAAATAAAGGGAAGGGAGGGGGTGATACTAGTGAAGAACCCAACCTTTATGGCTCAAGTGTCTCAGAAAGAATGAGACTAGCGGTAGATACATACAATAACTACAGTGGATAACCATAATATTCCAAACCCAAATGAACCTACCTTTTTATCAGTTCTCCTTCTATTATATGTCAACATGGGAACTCCCTCTCTTCAACCCTTTAACCTAGATTTCAACCTTTGAAATCCCTTTTTTCCTACCCTTGTTTTTCCAACAATAGGTGTCGGAGGCAATGCTATGCAATTGGAACCCAAACCCTAATAGAGGAAACTTTCCACCACAACCTAACAAGGACCAAGGGAATCTGAGCGAAAGACCATATCCCCAGGGATATAATAAAATAGCAATGACCTCAGGTACAAACTCCAACATGAATATCCCCACCCCAAATAGTTCCAGACCTAGGACTAAATATCTAACTTAGTGAGATTGACGACGCTAGAAAACTGATGAGACAAATGAGAACAGAGATAAGAGTTTTGAAGGACATAAAAATTATGATATCCAAAGAGAGATTCATCAAAAAAAAATATATCCTTATTTCTCCACCGATACTATCCAAAAGCTCAATAGATATAAGAATCCATGTAACTACGAGTTGTGGAGTACATGTTGTATACAGCTGTATATGATTTGTGTGTTGTATATATATGATGTTATGATATAATAGTTGTTGTATTGAGGGATGTGTTGGCTATAGTTGCTCTACTATCTGAGTTCTTACATTGTTTTGTTATGAGAAGGGTCTGAAAGGGGGCTGGATGAGCTGAGAACATATGACAGGTACGTACATCGAGATTAACTCTTCCTTTTATGTGTATGTGGCCTAAGATTACTAAAATATAATCTCTTATGAGGCTGACAAGTGATTGAATACTACCTTGTGCACTTCTCTAAGCATCTATATCTGTTCAAAGTATTTATGGTTACCTAGATTATGGTAGATTTGCCTAATTAAACACGATTCTATGCTATCATGTGACTTATATGATCTTGTATATTGCTGTTGTTTTATATGTACTTGTGCTACTAGTTAGTGACTGTAGAAACTCACCATGTTCTGGAAATAGTTATATTTATGCTCCTAAAGAATTGTTGTGACCTGTGATGCATGATACGTTGCTACTGAGCTACTGGCAAGTCAGGGATGACAGTGTGACCCTATTACTGAGATATAGGTTATATCTTATGGGATTCTTGGGCTTTCTATGATGAGACACTAGCTATATGGGTCAGTCCTAGACACTGGCACCCTATTTAGAGAGGATACATTATCAGTGGGCCGGCACTTGGTTGCCTTAGTTGATATCCTTTATAGAAGTTGGGCTGCAGTATGATTCTGGGAAGGTGACATACTTCTGATTGTCTAACTTTTAGGCATTAGCTTAGGTTACACCGACACTGCCCTGTGAGTTGCTTTACACAGAGAAAGGGCTTTGTAAGGGTCGCATATGGGCTAGTGCCCTAGGACAAGTATGTGTTCTGACTTGACTCATACTGTATGAGGGTGTAAAGCCTGTTTGTACTGAGATATGTTGAACAAGAGACTGTGTATTGCTTATATGTTATACTATGGCCTGATTCTGGTATAGATATGACTTTGCTGGGTTTGGTTGTCCTAGACAGTTATGATTTACCGTGATTGTCTATGCTTACTATGGGCAGTTGTTATTGACAAGGTTATGGTATATTGTCATTGATAGGGCATGACTCTACAGTGATTTGTGATATATATATATATATACACTCCGATGTACTACTGATAGTTGTGGTGCACTAGAACTTTCCATCTGATGTTGGGGTATCTATTGTATCTAAAAGAGTTGGTAGTTACAACTGTGTGGGTTGAATTAAGATTGTAGTATACCTAGGTTGTGAGTGTTATTGCTTACGTTCACTCTGGGCACAGTATGATTGGCATCACCTATGTTTACTCTGGGCACAATATTACTTTTGAGTTTCAGATCCGAATAAATTAGTCGAGTAAGTAAATGTGCGATACCTCAAGTCCTAGATAATGATTCTCGTTATTCAAACACTAGCAACCACACTGAACTATTCGAGTCCCCAAGTTAAGCACCATGGGGTTCGAGTTCTAATGGCTACAACTGAGCATCGAGCTTCGCATGCCAATTTCTGGGACTAAGTGTTGGCTGAGATTTGGGTCAAGAACCCCATTGATTTCATTTTAGAGGTGAGGCTCTATGATTGACATTTTGAGATGAGGAACTATCATTTATATAAAGGGGGATTCTTTCTCCCGCAGGCGATATATGCCGTTATTATATATTTATTGTCAGACCATTTGGCCCTAACGACTACCCGACCAGAGGAAGGTCAGAGGACTAGGGGTTCAAGGCCCTGTGTAATACTGATTCCTGGATAGATCAAGGACCTGATTTGATATATGGTACTTTGGGTCGAGGATCTGACTAATTTTTCATGGATCCACGTACCTATACACACACTGATTTTGCATGGGTGTAACCTCTAGGCTTTTAAGGCCTCAAGGGGTATTCAGCTTAGACACTACACCTATATACAACCGACCTGTGATCATGTGATATTGAGAGTTAGGTTCTATTGTAATTCGATTGATCAGATTATGCACAGGTTTACCTTCTGGGCTTACGGGCGCCTTGTTGGCATATAAGTATAGATACTAGGGCCTTATACCAACGTACAGTGCTCTATCTCAGTTAGGAATAGTGTGGTGCAGTCTTGTCAGTTGATATCGTTGTTCATCAGTTAGGATGGTTCAAGTTATCATAGTTCATCACTTTGGTTAACTCAAGTTATCATTGTTCATTACTTGGTTGGCTCTGTTATGTTTTGATGGTTTCTAGATATGTAGATTCCTTGATTTGAGTTTCAATTTGTCTAGACTTGTTGCAGGTCTTTATATTTGACTTTTTTGGATTTACTATATTTCACTCGGTCAGCCAGTGATGCCTACTGGATGCCTTTTTCTAGTATTCACCCCCTACTTTCTGCATCTTCCTATGGTGCAGACCCAGTTCTAGCTGTAGATGTTGAGTTTGGGGGATTTGGAAGCTTAACAGACTTTTGGTGAGCATCAATAGCTCTGGCTACTTCCTAGTCTCCTCCCTTTTAATAACCATCTTTTGTTCCCAGACACTGGCCTTTTGCATTAGTGACCTGTATCCGCAGGAGCACTCTGGGATTTGTATTATTATTATGGTTATTGATATATGTATATGGTTATGTCCTTGTGTCTATTGTACCTTTGTATAGTTGACTTCAAGGTTCTGGGTAGGATATGGTTATATGTATTGCTGTGTCGATTATGTTTACGATTAGAGAGCTAGAATAGGTACCCGGGGGTTGGATAATTAGTTTGCCTATAGGTGGGACCTAACAGGCACCATCATGACTGGGACTGGGTCATGACATTTCAGCGATAGATTAGAGGTTACTTATAGATTATCTCTTTTAAAGTATATATATATTCCACAGCTCAGGTTGCCTTTTAAAGAGTGTGTGTGTATATATATTCGAAATAACCTTAATTATATAATTTTAGGTATTTTTTTTATACGAAGCTATCTAGGCCTGAACAGGCAACCTAACCTGTGGAATTTTAGCACCAAACCAACCTACCTATGTGCAAATTTAATTTGATTTGGGGGTGTCACTCGTAGTATATATTTTATTAATTATATGTACTCATTTAGTAAATTTTTTAGAAGAAACTGTGTCATGTGTCACCTCCCAAATCTTCTTCAATCTGCCCCTGTGCACACTAAGGGTTACTTTACTAGTAGAACAATAATAACTCATGAGAAGAGTGTTTTAGAGAATGTGTATATATAGTCACAGTCACTTCATGGGACTTGCACAAGATACACGTGCAACACACTTGTCCAAGATTAGTCATATATATATTACTAAAAGTAGGAAGGTCCAAAGATGAAAAGTTGGATTACTATTTTATCCCTACACTAAATATAATGTTTAAAAAAATCTAATTAATAAAATATTAAATCAAATTAAGAGATAGTAAGATTAAGAAAACAATTCAGAAAAATACAATGAAATTACGAATTAGTAAGATTAAGAAAAATTCTTTTAAAAATACAGTAATGTGGAAGTACCGAATTAAAGGGTCACTAATTTACATCTATCCATCTTCCATGTTATAGTCATATAGGAATTTATCTCAAATTTTACATTTCGGTTCTATCTTATATCTCCCCCTAATAATCAGTTATAAATTTGGTCATAATATTTTTAGTTACACATTTATATGTTATCTTTTTTATCTTCAATGCATAAGCAAAACTATTACGTCTTTATATGTTTATTTTATCCTGTAAAAATGAACAATCCACCTTTCCTTAAGATTTTCTATGTCTATTGATTGATATTGGCACTTCTTATCAACATCTGCAGAAGAGGAGATAGGAAATAGCCAAGACATTAAAAGGCTCATTCTTCCATCTTAAACCTCTATGTATATGTTCCTATTATGTATGTGTCTAGCCTTTAAATTTCCTATTATTCTATAAAGTTTTTAGCTTTTCTATTTATATCTCCATCAATATTGATTGTACAATACTCTTAACAGGAGCACGGGATGGTAAAAGAAATTATTCGATATTACTATCAAAGCCTTTAGTGTCTTGGATTGTTAGTAGCAATAGCACCTCATAATTTACTGTGGGAGTATGAGAGCTTTTGATTTTTCAAACAATTACTCTTTGGTTATTTCCCTCAATATATATTTATAGTTTTGTTACTTTCGATTCTCTTTTGTTGATCGTATAGGATTAGTCAGGGGAGTTGTAGTTTCATTTTTGGCCTGTAGCTGCTTTCAACTTTTCATAAATATGATTTAATTTTTTTATTTTTTAGATTTGCAATCTTCCCTCCTCTCTTCTACAAGAATAAGGTGTTGACTTTATTTGTTAAAAAGTTTCTTGCTTTTTGATTACCTCTTTTATATTGAAAAAATAAACAAAATAACATGTATTGCATATGGATATGTATAGCCACAAACTACAAAAGACCTGATTATAGTAAGAAACATATAATTGTGATAAACAACTTAAAACACTCTAATTAGCAATCTAAATATTATTTAGTTTTATCAAAAAAGTAATTGCTGTTATTTAGTGTAAGTAACATATGTCGTCGTTTCATCCACACTTTATCATGTGGCATAATAGTAAAAGTAGTAATTCAGGTAATAAATCCATTAATTCAAGTATGAAACTCGAAAAATCAAAATATTAAATGTGTTTTTTGACCCTTGCTCTAATTTTAACATAATATATACGTTAACTTCCGAAAATCAGTACATATTGAGAAAGCAAATACGCACAACGCGTATATCTAAAAATTAGTACTATATTAAAAGTGGGAATACCCCAAGCAAAATGTTAAAAAGGATAAGCATGTTGGAAGGATATAATTTTGTTGTGCTATGCTTTAGCAAATTACTTGAGATGGGAAAATAGTCTTTTTTAGCTAAGCATTCATCCTGCTACTATTTTATTCTGTGAATATAGTCTATTACAGATTAGGCTCGTTGCAACTCTATTAGTCCATTTGATGTTTGAGTCCTACATCACAAAATGAAAAACTTGGTATTTGATTGATTACAAAGATTTTGTATCAAAATATATAAAAGTCACAAGCAATCATCAACTGAATACTCAAAATAGGTAGATAGCAAAATAAATATTTAAACAGCCAATTGTAAGGGCCACCATTTGGCTCACTTGGTTCAAATGATGCATTCCTAAACTTAGCAAATTAAATACTAAACTAGATTGCCAACAAAGAAAAGATAGTCTGAATCCTTAATAAAAAAAAAATCTTTCACTTAATTCTTTCAGTGAAGAAACTAATTACTCATACCCTCCTTGTCAGGAAAATCAACTTCACTATCCACTGCAGCCACTGTTCTCTGAAAAGTGCTTCCATTTGATGTATCCGCCTGCATATATTTTGTCATTGTTGGTGGAAACTCAAAGTAACCAGGGTGATAAGCCATCGAAAAATTAGGAGGTAGGTGATAGGGCATGATGTTGCAGCTTGAAGCTGAATCAACCATTGGACGCTTCAACACCAAAGGCTCCCCTTTCAGTGATCCACGACCATCAAACTCACGATATCTTTGCAAGAACAAAGCCAGAGTCTCAACATAGTTATCAAAACCAAGCTTATCCATGGCCCAAAGCAAGTCATCAGCAGTGATGGTCTTACGCTGCTCCTGCTGGCAACGATGATTAGTTTCACCAGTTACAAAGCTTATGAACTCAGTTGTACATTTTTGGATGACTACTTTGGACTCATCGGATATCTTGGCTTGGGGAGGAAGGATATTTTGCATGATTCTAACCACGTTTGTTGTTGGCATAAAATGGTCTTTCTCCCAAATGGCACACTCTGAATCTCTTGCAGTGACATCAATTGCCTGGTTGAGATGAGCAGGCAGCCCCCTGTTCATCTCAGTAGCTTAATTTTACATAACAATAAAGCATCAGAGTGAAATGAAAAAGAAGTATAGTATATATCATCAAAATATTCGTCCAATTTCATCACGACTAACTAGGACTTTATAGTCCAATTAAATATTAATAAGTTTTATTTTTTATCAAATAATTTTTTCAAGTATTGAAGAAATTACAAAATTAATTATGTGTGGATACACATGTTTCACTAATTATTAGCTGGATATCACAGTAGTACTACTGTAAAATGGCACTATCAAATTTTAAAATATTCATTATCTTTCTATTTTATCTGTGTCTTCAATTATCCCTGGCATTTATCAAACCATCCAAACTTGACATAGTTGTGATGTAGGAATAAGACAACACTTTTTTGTTACCAATGCTACCCACTCACTGTTTTCATATATCCTGTGTTTGTAGTAGTTTTCTTTTTAAATTTATATGCTATGTTCCATGAACCTTGAACAGAGAAATAAATTGTGTAATACAACTATCTACTGATTTTCACACTTGCTAACTTTAGATGTGTTTGCCCCTCTCTCTGTGTATTTTTCTTTTTGGAGGAGACATAAGTAAAAAGAAGGGTAGCGGACATATTGTAGGTTAAAAAAGATTATTTTTTTCTTTTTTCTTAAAATTGAAGTTCCAAAAGAAAATTAGAAATATTGTGTCGACCACCATTACCATGAATAGGTCTATTGATTTTTGATATATAGACAACTAGTTTTGCATACACACACACATATAGAAAAAAAAATATATGTATGTAGTCCCTAGCTAATTAAAAATGGATGCATAGAAGGTGATGATACAACAGGCTAGGAAACATACACAAGTTATAACTCTCCATTTTTACTAGATTATATATGTAACACCATTTTCAAGATTTTTTGCTATTTTTGGGGGTTCAAGGAATATAAGGGGCTATTAGAATGTGTAATTGATTTGTAAAGAAAAATAAAAGCTATATAGCATACCAGGTGAAGGAGAACAAACAGGAATTGGTTGTAGAAATCTGCAATAACTATGAAATCTCCCAATTCTAGAACCACCAATATGGTTACTGTGAACCATCTCTCTCTCTCTCTCTCTCTCTCTCTCTCTCTCTCTCTCTCTCTTTCTCTCTCTCTCTCTGTGTAGATATCTATTTGTCTCTTTAGTTAGGTTGTGGCAAGCAATAAATCGTCTTATTTATAGGTAGAACATTGAACAGAAGGGAGGATGCGTGGAAGTGGTGCGTAGTGAACGAGGAGAAGACATTCATGGCGGGAATAAATAGGCTTTTGTAGTTGCCAATGAACATTGACCAGAAACAACATAAATATATACTATTGCTTTCTCAATTTTAAAATAAGGGTCACTTTATAGCTCATTTTACTCTGATTAAAGAAAAATAATAAATTAAAAGTATAATTTAGTATGTCATGTTTATTTGTTAGATGGTATTTTTTTAGAACTAGTCTCTGGGAACGTGCGTTGCATATTTGTCCTCTAATCATAATTCTACAATGAAAAAAATAGTGATTTTATCATTTAAATTTAATTAATTAAAAATTATGCCAATGGAATAGTGTATTTTCAATCTAGCAAGAAGTATGTAAAACTAAGCAAGATAATGCAATCTCTAACGATAGGAATATATTGATTAAATTCTACTCTACAATGAATAAATGCATCTAAGTACTCTTAACATAATTACCAGACTTGAAAAATGCATGTTTCAGTAATTGACTTCTTGTCTATTAACATGACTATATAACGGAGACCTTGCAACTTTTTATCACAAATTATAATATTATTTTATCAGTTAATAGCTCTAACACATATGAATTGTAAAAATATCACATAAAATCTTTTTTTTGAAAGAGTTAAATTTATAGGACAAGATTGCAGTAACATGAAAAATTACATAGAAATTTGAAAGGTCAAGTACTATTAAAACAAAAATTAAAAAAATAAAAATATGAACATTAACTTTAAAATATATAAGAAAATCTTGAGAATTACAAAAGTAACTAAGAAAAGAAATTATGGAGTTCCTCCTATAAATATAAAAAGTTTGGGAGTTATGAATTTAGTCATTACTAATATTTATTGAGAGTAGAAGTTATGAAAAGGAAGAGGTGTGAGTCATGAATATATCTTTTTCACAGTAAAATAAATAAGAGAAGTAAGAGAAAATGTCAAAATGAAAAAAAAAGATAAATAAAATTATCGACCAAAAAGAGGTGGTACAACCCTTTTTTTTTAATCTAGCTTTATATATTTACATGTTGTATTGCTTAAATAGAAGGAGAGAAATAAAAATAAATTTAAAAAGTATAATCTTACAACTTATGAATATTTTTTTCAACTTTTGACTTAACATCACAAATATGGTTACTGTTAACCATCTCTCTCTATATATAAATATATATATTTATATCTCTATTTAGTTTGTGATTTGTTGCAAGTAATAAGTGCCCATATTTATAGTTAGAATATTTAAGAGAAGGGAAGATACATGAAAATAGGGCGTAGCAAACGAGGAGAAGGCATTCGGGGAGGGGTGGTGGTGGTAAATAGGCTTTTGATGAATGGGATAGTGTATTTTGAAGTATGTAACGCTAAGCAACATAATATAATCTTGAACGATAGGAATATATTGATGAATTTCTACTCTACAATGAATAAATATATGTAAATACTCCTAACAGAATTACCATACTTGAAGAAATACATGTTTTAGTAATTGAATTCTTGTCTATCCACAAGACTATATAAGGGAGATCTCACAACTCTTGCCACAAATTATGATATTACCCGTTAATAGCTCTTACACATAAGAATTATAAGAATATCACATAAAAATCTTTTTTTTGAAAGAGTTAGATTTATAAGACAAGATTGCAGTAACATGAAAAGTCACATAAAAATTTAAAAAGGTATAATACTATTAAAATAAAAATAAAAAAAATTAAAATGTGAACATTAACTTTAAATTATTCACGTATCTACTTTAATTTCTTGTCTGTAAGGAATAACTACTCTTTTTTAAAAATTAAATTTATTGACATAAATATACCAATTCTATAGGCAATCAATAGAATTAATGTATATAATGAATATGTTTATCATGAATCGTTATTTTGAATTAAATTTATTATTTGTAACAGTATTTTAGTCTACTATATTTATTTATATTGTATGATCTTTTTGCCACATTTAAATTTTACAAGGTAAAATAATTCTTTCTACTGTTTGAAAAATTTTAAAGGTTAAGATTAAGAAATGAAGAATAAGAAGATTAAATATATGAGGATTGTAAAAGTTGCTCTCAAGTAATGATCCATGTGCAAAAACTTATTAGAATTAATTAATTTTTGAAAAAAAAAGATGAGAAGACACACATCTTAGAAATGGAAACACAACAGTTATTAACATAATTAGTATGCAATGAATTTAACTGCAATATAAATGATACATGAATCATTATAGATAATTAGATAATTTTATTATATTTTAATATCTAGGGGCAAAATAGTAACTCAACTTTAAAGATGATATAAGGGTAAAAGGATAATCCAACTTTGATGTTAGGATCTACCCACTTTTAGTTATATTAGTCTTGTTATATGCGATTTCTTACATAATTTCAGATTATTAACATTAATTCTTTAAATAAATTCTAAAATTTTAAACAAGCATGTTTAAGATTCTTTTTTTGGTAGGAATATATTAGAATTTTTTAATAATAAATATGTTTTCTTTTTTGTTCATGGTTTAATGAATAAGCTAATAATTTTAATATTTTCCTTAATCATATTTCATAAAGATCTAGCTTTTAAAGTTTTCTGTATTTTTATAGTTAGTTAACATTTCATTATTTTAATTTTTAAATTTAAAAAGAAAAAGAAAAACATAAATATAAAAAAGGATAAAAGCTAAAATAGAAAAAATAAAATAAAATTAGACACCAAAAAGACTACCTGCACCTTGCACGTTCTAACCCCATTAATCACGCACACATTAAACTCCATGCTAGATTTTAAATCAACTTTTGACGATTGATTTAAATTCATAAATTATGTTTTTATATAAAATAGTTTAAATCAGAAGTGTTTAGGCCCGGGATTACTCTTAAAACTGCCCACGGGATTGGAACACTTTATTGCGTAGGTTTCTCTCTGCTTTTTTTTTTTCTCATGTGTTTTCCTTTTGTTGATAAATGGTTTCAAGACCATCATATTTCTCTTCAGATGATCAATTATGGTCTTTCTCCCTTGTTCAAGAATAGGGTTTTGTTCTGTACCCATATCATACCTTGATATTTTGAACTCGTTTTTTTGTTACAAATATGTATTTGCTTTTAAATTTTCATTTGGATCGTACTTACCTATTGTTTATGTGATTTTTTCTCTGTTCTAGAGTTGTCAAGTTCATTTCTTGAGGTTAACTCTGTATTTTATTTTATTTTATTGACAAAAACATATGCCGAAAATATGATGAAAAGGCTCTTTTTATATAGATATTTTTATCATGGGCAAAGTTCAGTTTAATGACATAACTCTGCCAAGATATGCAATATTATGAATTTCGGATTCTAGATTCTAATCTTTTAAGATTATTGATTCTAAATACAAAATTGATTCATAGTCAATGGACTTTTAAGACAGATTCACATAAATACGTAAATATATGTGATGTAGCTTCTAAAATGCACACGCATATGACTAACTAATAAATAATGAGTTCAATTTTTTTAATTTCAAGTTTAGGTATTTACAAGATTTTGTAGTATGATCTGATGCTCTTTTTGAAAAAAAACAGTCATAAATTTTTCCTTCTTTCCATTTGTTCCTTTATTCAGGCTTTTAGATGCAATTGAAGATTAAAAAAGCGAAGTGACTGTTTCTGAATAGTTGTATCCTTTTATGATTATAAAAGAATTTTTTATTTCAAAAACAGAAAACAACGTTAAGTAGTAGTTCTTATTTCATAAAAATGTGATTACATTTTCTAACTAGTGAAATAATATTCAATCATCCTGCAAATACGTGTTTGATGAGATTCTTTATTGATATCCAAGCATAGGTTATATGTTCCTAGTCTCCACTGTTCCTCTTTCAACATTTTTCTTTCTTCTGCACTAAATTTTTATGAAGTTTTGGCTTGCAAAGGTTACATAAAAACAAACAAATAAATAGTTGGATGGAAGTTTTCTTATTAATATACTAGATTATGTGACTATGCATCAGTCACGACCCAAAGTTCTTTCTTTTGTGCATTCTGGAAGGGGAGTTTTTTCCCAACCTTTTATGAAATTTTTTTTTTATTAATTTTTTTTTAAAAGGGAGAAGAATGGGGTTCAATGGATTGATGGAAATCTATAAAGTTGCTATTCTTTTTTAACGACTCTAACAAGGTAGCCGATTTTTTTTCCCGTCATTAATGTCAGATTTTGCGTATATAGATTTTGGGTGTTTTATAAACCTTTGTGGTTTAGAAAATTTATGAATCATATATATTTTTTTGGTGATTATACCACTAAAAAAAATGACGCATTTGTTGTAAAGAAAAGTTATGTGCGTGTTTGTTTTGAAAAACAGGACCTGTTCCGGTAAAGATCAACTGCAATAGTTTTGCCCTCTCTGTTTCTAAATAAAGAAAAGGATTTTTTGCATTTTTCTATAAATAAAGGTGTTTGGATAATCATAAATTCTGAAAGTAGATCATAATATTTATTTTTGGTTAAAGTCCTATAAGGCTCTCTTATACAAATTGTTGTATAATTATTTTGTATGTGGTTAGTTCTAATATTTTTCTGTATGTATTATAGAAAATCATGGTATTAATAAGAATATTCAGACGAGTTTTCACAAAGCAATAGAAGGATACGGCGAAAACTATGATTGACAAGTTGGTTAATCTTTCGCCAGAATCCAATGTTCAAGATGATGGTCTTACAAGATTTATGAAACACATAACTAGAATTAACGAGTTAATTCAAGAAATTGTGTGGGCTGGGGGTTTATTAACTACCAAAAAAAAATACATGGCCTTACAATCTGCATTGTCAGAAGATTTCTAAAAGAAATTACTTGGCAAATCTTGAGATAAGTTGTATCTCAAAAGATCGAGATGTTATAAGTCATTGGTCCAACATTTTATGGATGAATATGTTGACTTGGAATTCAAGAAGACTGTGTGTCATTCTCAGTGGCTACTTAAAAGAAATAAATTGCCTTTGGACTTGCATATAGATTTTATTTTGTCTATTCCTATTCACAAAGAGATATTACAATGATCATGTGTATTGTATTTGTATAATGATTGTTTATATATGACATGATTTATGTGAATTTATATGCTAATTATTATTAAATATTTTTATATATGCTGTAAAATTTATGCATAGTTAATCTTGAATTTATGTGATTTAAGATAAGTGATTCTTAGATGATTGATTGTGTTAGATTTATGACATATTAGAATTTGGATGATGATCGGGAACTTAGTGAACTTTTGAATCTGAACCTAATGTGAAATGAATATTGACATAGGTAATTATTTTAAGAATTATTATGTATATAAATTTAGGCTAAAACGATGTGCATAATATCTTATTTTATTTTATTTCGGATGGAGCCAAAGATTCACTATTTTTTGGCTTTGGGGTATGATGGAATAAAGCAAAATGACTCTTTAAACTGTCTGCACTTCTTTCAACTGCGAAGTAGCAGCTAGTCAATGCAATTTTCGACGCTCATCATGGGTCATCCGAAAACAGTCGCACTATGTTTTTAAACATAGTGGTCAGGCTGCGTACATCCGACCTTCCCTTACCCCGCAATGGGCGAGAGCCTTTGAGCTATTGGGGTAATGTTGCTGTAATATTGTTATTTGTTAAATTAGTATGTCAACTGTTGAAAAGAACATTATTGCCAAACTTATCAAAAGTGATAAGCTTAACAGTGATAACTGTAAAATCAAGTATGTCCTTGAAGAGCAAGAAACTCTTAAAGATCTAAATGTGTCTGTGACACTTTTTGAAAATGGTTATACCCTCCAACGAAAGTCTCAAAGAAGCTTAAAATTAGTCAATAAGGAGAGAAAAATATTTCTGCTCCATAGAAAAATATTTTAATGGCTAAGCTTAAGTGCTATAATTATAAGAACAAGGGACACTTTGCTTATCATTGTCCTGAGCCGAAGAAGGTATATGACCATATGAACAATTTGCATAGTGATGTAAATGTTTCTTGTTCTGCTCTTTTAACCAAATCACTTCTTATGTGGATTATAAATTCAGGAGCCACTGAATATATAGCGACTGAAAGAGATTCTTTTTGTAGATTATTGACGAATCCCATGAGGATCTAAATGGGTGTATGTAGGAAACAACTCCAAAGAGGAGGTCAAAGTGATTGGTACATGCAAACTTGAAATGCGAGGTGGACGAACTTTGCTCCTACATGATGTATTATTTGTCCCATTTACTCGTCACAATCTACTCTTTGTCCGAATGTTGATTAAAATGAATTTTAATTTTTTCTTTCATGAACATGGTATGAATATGTATTTGGATAAGAGAAAATATGGAACCAATTATTTTTATGATTGAATTTTTGTACTAGATATTTGTTAAAATCAAAATAATGACAATATTAATTTTTTCTTGTTTACATCTTCTAATTATGAGAACGATGTAAATACATGGCATACAAGGTTCGACCACATTAATCAGCAAAGAATGAATCGCTTAGCCAAAGAAGGTTTACTTGGAATAATAGATAAAGTAGAATTGTCTATTTGTGAATCTTGCCTAGCCGAAAAAAATGCAAGAAAACTATTTGGGAAAGATATAAGAGCTGATACTCCATTGCAATTGATTCATTCTGACATTTGTGGTCCAATGAATGTAAGGATAAGTTACTCAATTTGGTTATGTATACTTGATTTCTCATTAATCTAAAGCTTTGAGTTGGTTTATTAAGTTTTTAAAATTAGTTGAGAATCAGTTGGATAGAAAAATAAAAGCTCTAAGAACCAATCAAGAAAGAGAGTATTTGTCTGATGAGTTCAAACAACTATGTGATGAAAAAGGAATTCAAAGGCAATTAACTACTCCTTATGCTCCACATAAAAATGGTATTGCGGAACGACGAAATAGAACCTTATTAGAATTGGTTAGGTCCATGATGGCACAAGCGAAATTGCCAATCACCTATTGGGGTAATGCTTTGCTCACTGCTGTTTTTGTACTTAATTGTATCCGTTTGAAATCAGTTATAACTACATCATATGAATTATGGATTAAATATAAGCCCTATTTAAGCATTTTAAAGGCTTGGGGTTGTGCTGCTTTTATTCATAATCTTTCTTCCCAATAAGAAAAATTAGTTCCAAGGGAAAGACAATGTATCTTTGTTAGACCCCATAATTAATTCAATCGAAGTAAATTGTTCAATTGGAAAAGTTATGACGAACATGGCGTAATTTAAATTAAGTATACTAATCGAGAGCCAAAAATTGAAGCCAAAAATTGCATGAACAGTAGCAACCCTCTCGGGTTGCTATAGTGATTTCCCCCATAATTGCGTTTTTTCGGCTTATCGATAAATTGTCGCTTCTAGGGTGTTATATTGAGGCCCCTAAGTATCGTGGTACATTTGATTTGGTGGAAAAACACCTAGAAACTAAAACGCGAAGTGTTGTTATTGTTATAGTTGCTGAACTTTGGTTTGATTGTTGTTATGTAGACGTTGAACGTCCAGAAGTGTGATTCGAGTTGACCAAGCCAAGGCTAGTTGGAGGA